>BGPR01000732.1:191535-311730 GCA_013235015.1 Araneus ventricosus | reverse complement strand
ATTATATCTATATCTATTATGAGTAATTTATCTATATTATATCTATTATTGGTGAAAATCGTTTTCATTTGTAAAATTGAATATCATGAAGCACAGTAAAAAACAGCCTTGAACTCGATATCCATTTTGTTTTGAATATAAGTATAAGGTGAGATTTTAATTATCAGTTTTAAAGTAAATAGTTAAATTTAATTAGTTTTTTTCCTTCTATATGATTACATGGAATTTATATTTTAACCCTTTGAGGGGCGGTGGCAGAGAAGCTTTCCCAACTTCTTTAAGATTTAAAAAAAAACTTGCTCTTGTTATATTACTGCTTATATCATTTCCATGGATATTCAAATGTTTCTTATATTTTTTAAATTACAGCACCATTCAAAATTAATTATAATATCTTAAATATAAGTTTAAATTCATGACTTTTTATGGTGAATATCGTTTTCATTTGTAGTGCAAGAAAATAATTCACAGAATTTTTGATGCAAAATAAATCATTTATATTCAATGAGTCTATTCAAATGAAAATCAGTCTTCAAAAAGTCAATTTACTTATCAATTATTACAATCGGAAAAAAGTAGATAAATTTATCTCCACGGCACCTCTTGGGTTTGTCGATTTGTACATGGTAGCCCTTAAATTCCTAGATTAGTCGCATTCAGTCGTGTTTGAATATTATTATAAATTTTATATAGGTTTCTTATATAATTTACTTTTACTAGATTTTTTATATTAATTACTATTAACTAATATCTTAAAATTAACACTTGTACGAAGGAAATAATTTATATTCTTCATAGCAGAGTAATATAAAACTATATAAAATAAAATTATTTTTTCAAAGGCACACGTGTATTTAAAAAAATGCCGTACCTGAATTTATTTTGAGGGGAACTTCTGAAATAAGTATATTCCTGGTTGTTTTTTTTATTTGGTGGATCTTTTTTTGTAGGCATACGAAATTTCACAGATCATGCAAAATCAGGTTCTTAGCTTTTCATTCTTTCTGCAACAGAAATCGCAGCGTTTTCTCGGAATGTCCGAGGAATCGCTTCGCAATCTTGAATTTCATCCTCTTTTACAGTTTATAAAGAATATCTCGAAATCTATTCAATTTTCAAATTACATGCAATCAGCAAATTAAAGAGCGTAAAATTTCCTATAAATGCATGCTTTTATTTTTATTCTAGCTTTAATAGCTTTTGAGATACGGGTCTCAAAATTTGCTGCCATCTCGGATTTTATCCCCCTTTTTTCAGTTCTTCTTGAATATCTCGAAAACTATTTGATTTTCAAATTACATACAATAGAACAAATTAATGATCGTAAAATTTCCAACAAATGCATGCTTTTATTTTCCCCCTAGCTTTAATAGTTGCTGATATATTTAAGAAAAGCTAAAAAAGGGAGAATAAAATCCAAGATGGCGGAAAATTTTGTGACCCATTATCTCAGAAACTATTAAAGCTAAAACAAAAATAAAAGCATGCATTTATAGGGAATTTTACGCTCTTTAATTTTCTGATTATATGTATTTTGAAAATTGAATAGATTTCGAGATAGTCAAGAAAAATTTAAAAAGGGGATGAAATCCAAGATGGTGGCAACATTTGAGACCCATTATCTCGGAAATTATTACAGCTGGAAGGAAAAAGTTTGTATTTGTAGGGAATTTTACGCTCTTTAATTTTTTAAATCAATAGTAATTTGAAAATTGAATACTTTTCCAGATATTCGGGAAAAACTAAAAAAGGGGGGTGAAATCCAAGATGGCGGCGTGAGCTCACCCCCAGGACCAGGGATTTATAGTATGTTCATCAGAAACCCCTCACGAACAAGTGCACCAATTTTCAAAACTATACGATTTAATGTTTTCTTTCAAACCCTTCGTTGACTGGACTATCAACTAAGATTTTTTAAAATTCATCCAATTTGAGACCAATTATCTCAAAAACTTTTAAAGCTTGAAGAAAAATCAAAGCATCAATTTGTAGGGAATGGTACGCTCTTTAATTTGTAAAATCACATGTAATTTTAAAAATGAATATTTTTCGAAATATTGAGGAAAAACTTAAAAAGGTGGAGGAAAGCCAAGATGGCTGCAACCTTTGAGACCCATTATCTGGGAAACTATTAAAGCTGGAAGAAAAATAAAAGTATGCATTTATAGAGAATTATACGATCTTTAATTTGTTAAATCCATTGTAATTTGAAAACTGAATAGTCTTCGAGAAATCTTCGAAAAACTGTGAAAAATGACCATTTCACTCGCTTTTTCACCCCCCCCCCTCCACCCAAAACCCGACGCTCGAGGGCGTGTAACTTTTTATTACTTACTACGGGCAGGGTATGAAACAATTTGGCACTGGAGATAACTTTTTTTTGGATGTTTAGGTTTGGCCGATTTTTAGGCTAAGTGTACTGTACTACAAGGAAAGGTACTGTTGATTTACCGTCATAGTTCACATAGGGTGTCTAATCGGTGCCGCCAGGTGGCGCTACGTATTCGGTTTTCGCATTCATATTCGGCGTTAATCATTCTATCGATGAGTTAGTTATAAATGAATTGAGTTGACGCAGTTTTTAAATTTCATTAGCTGTGATTCATCATATAGAATTGTATCGCTGGCATTTTAAAATTACGTCTTTTTTACTATCTGCCAAATACAATAAAATATTCACTTTTTTATTCATCTTTCCTGAGTGAAGCGGGTGAAACCGCGACGGGGAATGCTATAATTAATATAAACCGAAAAAATAAAGACCAATTAAAACGGGTGATCCAGCTGGTCGCCGAAGGCGGCTAGTGTAAAATAATAGAGAAACGGATATGTTTCTTTACTTTTATTAGAAATCTTGAGAATTACGAGTCTGCTCTCCGCAATGATTCGAAATGAAAGAACACACATTTACAGATTCAATAGCATTTATTGAGAGGACGAGTGACAGATATACAACTTTCTTGAGAATTTGAAAATATTGTTCTTACCAGATGAATTTACTGTGAGAGAAAGGATCGAAACACCAATTCATGACTGGATCAGGAATACGAACTTCTACTATCGAAAAGATATTATTTTCACCTATGATTTGGAGAATGGGATGAATTTATATTGACAGAAAGGATCAGAACACCAGTTTTATGATAAACAACCCTAATTCGGAGAACCGGATAAATTTATGTTGACAGAAAGTATTAACAACTTAAAACATCAATTTAAACACGCGTACTCACATGAAAAAGCTCGCACACACACATTACGTAAAACTAAGATAAAACATTACAAAAATAATAGTTAAATAAGTAACTAAAAACTAAAGAAACTTCATAAGTGGAAAAGTTCAAGCAAGAATTGGTAATAAAATGGTATTTTCTGTACCAAATATTAGTCATTAGCTAGAAAACATTTGTTTTCCCCCAACACCACAGAAAAACGTACTTTACTTACAATTGCTTTAAAATGATATACACTCCTTCCCAAAAAATAAGCAACAAAGGCAAAACTCGGAATAAAACAAAAACTATTTAATGGATTTGAGTGAAAGTTGTACACGAGGTAGGCGTGGCATTACTAGACCACATATCAAACAATAAAGCAAAGACAAACAAAAACACATATATTACGGCCATCTCGGCGCGACAGCCCAAATTGGTAGGCAGAATGTGCAATGGGAGCCACACGCTAATAACGGGTATGATACCCTCTAGCTGAAATGCATGCTTGACAACGGCAAGGCATGCTGGCAATAGTGTCGTTGATCGCTTGTTGTGGCAGTAATGCCCATTCATGCAGTAAGGCTTGTTGGAGCTCCTGGAGGGCGCCTGGCGGCACACTGCGAACTGCAATCCGTCTTCCCAACATGTCCCACACATGCTCTACGGGATTCAGGTCCGGTGATCTAGCAGGCCACGCCATCTGTGGAATGGTTTCACTCTCCAGATAACTCCGCACCAATCGTGCTCTATGCGGGCGGGCGTTATTGTCCATAAATATCGCGTCGGTACCCATTGCAGCGATAAAAGGCCGCACAAGAGGGTTAGGATTTCGTCGCGATATTGGACAGCTGTGACAGAACCCCCAGCGAACACGTAGAGGTCCGTTCGGCCGTTCGTTGCTATCCCTGCCCAGACAAGTAACCCGCCACCTCTGTGATGGTCTCTTTCGACGATGTTTGGGACCCGATAGCGTGTCCCTGGCTCTCACCATATCATTGCCCTACGGGAATCGTTCTGGATGTTAAATAGAGACTCATCCGTAAAGAGTACGTGGCCCCACTGCTCTGGTGTCCAACTGCGATGTTCACGGGCCCAATGCAACTGCGCTCTGACGTGCGCTGGGGACAAAGGCACACAAACAACAGGTCGTCGTGCGAACAGTCATCCTTCATACAGCCTGCGCGACATAGTTTGGCGGGATATGGGCCTTCCTGCAGCAGCAGAGAGCTGCGACGCCAGTTGTCGCGCTGTTAGTGTCCTCCGGCGTCTGGCACATTGTAACAGGTAGCGATCGTCTGCCGTTGTGGTGATTCTCCGGAGTCCAGACCCACGTCTTCTACTGGCGTTTTGATCCCTTTGGTAATGGTTCCGCAGCCTATGGATGACACTACGATACACATTCAGCTCTCTGGCAACAGGAGATTGTCTTGCACCAGCTTGCAACATACCGACAGCCCTCCAACGCATCTCATCGTGCAAATGGTTTCTTCTACTCATACTATCCGCTTTGGCTATATCGGATTCCGCGGAACTATCTCTGCTTGCGAACTGTAGTATAGGTCCGGCAAGCCCCCTTTTAAGGCTTTGCGGTGTGACTGCGGGATTGCATTTTATGTTAATTTTGGTTGCCTATTTGCATTCGGCGATGCAACCTCTACCTCATATGTAAATTGTGTGCTTTAATTCACCGTTTTGTATGTGTACCGCGTCTTTTCGTGTTTGTTGCTTATTTTTGAGCAGGAGTGTATTTATAATGGCATAGCCAAACCTTGATCTCACGGCATTAAACTGGAACGGCGTTAGAGTGGCTTGCGAGTTTAAAGAGGAGGTGCAGCCTCAAGTATCGTCCTCTTCATCAGACCACGGTTGAAAAGTACGAAGTCCATGCCGAAACAGCCGACGTGTTTTGCTTACGCTAATATAACTAAAATAGGCTACTGGGGCTGTAGCGTTCTTTTGAAAGAGGATATATATAAATATATAAGGATAGCGGGTTCGAAACGCGGTTATACCAAACGTTCACTGTGGATGTAATTTTGATGAATCCTAAATATCTAGTCTCACAACAAACGTCCTCGCTTTGGCGTGATTAAGAAACATGTAAGACTCCTCAGCTGGCACTTCACTTTCCTCTTCATTTGATCCCGGTTGAAAGTTCATCCTTAGCAGCTTTATGTAGTTTTAAAACCTGACACGGATTTAACAAATCCAAAAAAGACGCCGTTAAACCCTACCCAAACGATTATTATGAATCCAGGAAGCATTTTTAAAAAGAATTTCGTCTATTCTTAATACATAAATTATGCACATGTTTTCCTAGAAAAAATGAAAAAGAAAATGTCCTAGAAATATTAATTACGTTATTTATAATTCTCGATATCAGTAATATGCATCCTTTCACCGAAACTTTGGTTTAATTATAGTTTAGCTGAACTTTTGATTACAGAAATTACATGAGTCAATAATATCAAAATACTGGGAACTTTAAAAAAACTAACTAATTTTTTAAATTAATTATTAATATTTTTTACCTGGTAGATTTCATATACCTACAATTAAGGTGACCAACTTTTAATCTCCAACAAAAGGAGGACGCAAATAAATTGAACTAAAAGATATCATAAATAAAAGAAACATTTAATTCATTAATTCAAAAATTGTAACAATAATACAGAATGCACAATAATATGATAAATGCATAATAAAAACATTTGTAACATCATTTATTATGCATTTTTCGGGGAAGGATAGAACTTACAAAAGAAGGACTCTCCTTCCGAAAGGAGGACGGTTTGTCACCTTACTATAATGTGACTTTTCTTGTGACTCTTGACCTTTCTTTTTTAAATATGTAAATATCCATTTAGAATGCGAAAACAGCATGAATGCAATTTTGAAAAAAAATGGTCCATGTGGTTTCTGCAATCAGCAATTCAATTACACACACACGCAAATGCTTCTGGAAATGACAATTTCACGCATTCAAAGTAATCAGCATATGAAAGCAAATTATTTAATCTGAATGAAACTGTGATAAGTTATTTCTGCTAACAAGGTCAAAAAGTTTGCATGCACTCAATAAATGAGCTGTTTTCGGGAAATATTTTAGAAATTGCGCCAGGTTACGACTGGTTATTTTTATTTTTATCAAATTACTTATTGCAGAATTTTGAAATGTTAATAAAAATCAGAGTGCTTAGATGTTGAAAATTATGATTATAATGCTCGTGCCGCAGTGTTTTTAATCTGAAATAATGATTAATTTTATCCTCTAGGTCGTTAGATATCAGAAGATAAATTATAGATAGCTTATTTGAATCTGGATTACGTACCAATCGACCGTCACTAACAATGAAAAGAGCTATGTATCTTATTAATATTACTTGTTAGATGAATTGCTCTTTATCTGATATTTTAACATTTTATATTTATTCTGACTGTTCACTTTTCTCGTATACGAACAGAAAGTATTGTAGTCATCAAAAAATCTGACCTCGAAATTTTGAGGCATCTCCACGTTTTAGTCCGAAAACATCATTTTTGGAAGTCTGTCTGTCTGTCTGTTCGTGTGTATGTAAGCACGATTACTCAAAAATGCAATAAGATACATAAATGAAATTTGGTATAACTTCTTGGCATCCAAATTGCAGATCTGTATCAAATTTCGAACTATATCCGCCAATCGGTTGGCTGATTGTCAGTCTACGCGTGTGGATGTGGTCGCGATTACTCAAAAACACAACAAGATACATAAAATGAAATTTGGTATGTCGCTTGGATACCTAAATTGTAATTCCGTATCAAATGTTTAATCGAATCAGTTAAGGAAAAATGATTCAAAATGCAAACTCGATTTTCTTCACTATACAGCGAAACTTAACAAAAAATGCACTATATAGGGTAAGGTAGCTTAAGTCACACCTATTCCATTCTGAAGTAGTTTTTGTCGAATCAGCGACGCTGACGGCAGTCTACTAATCGGCGATGTAGATTCCATATTCAGAACGGAGCTTCGATGCGTTACAACTTAACCTCGAAGAAAAATAAGTTTTCGGGGCTGGGTTTTTTTTTTTTATAGTTTTTGTGCAGACATGGAACAATAATATTATTAATAAAATAATGTTATTTCTTATGGTATATCATTCTTTGCTATTTAAAGAATTGCTTTTATGTAACTATGACGCTCTGTATTTGTGAAGAAGAATACGAAGACAGTATGATTCAATATATGAAATTCAAAACATGGGTATATGCTATATGCGCTGGAGTGAGCAAACGAATCAAAAGATATGTTTGCAATTCGTGCAGAGTGCAGATGCTGAATATTATTATTAATAAAGTAGTTTAGTCAAAGAATAGTAATTTAAGATGTTTTTGTTTCATTTGCTTCCTAGGAACGACTTAGAACATAGGTGGTACGACTTAAGACACTGGTTTCCTTAGTCGTACCGAAGTTATTACTTTAAAATTAATTGACTTCATTCGAAAGAGTGCATGTATTTTGAGCTTTCTTGTAATAACTAGATGCAATATTGATAGAAGTTGTGAATAAAGCAAAATTTTGACCTTCATTTAATAAAACCTGCAATTTGTAGACTTTTTCCCCTTAAAGCTACAACTTAAGCAACCTTACCCTAGTCTAAGTACGAAAGAAAATCGAGGGGAGAATCTGCTTTAGAAGAAGGTCTGCTTTAGCTAGAAGGTCTAGCATGCCTACTCTGGCATTTTTGAATAAATAATTTTTGTTTATTATTATGTATTTTCTTTTTGTGAAAGTACATTAAGGTTAGCACGCATTTTAAATATTTAAGAGTTCCAAGTTATACCTTTAGGAACCTTTTGAAAATTTGAGGATAATATTTATCAAGAAAAATAATTTCTCATGAAAGTATGATTATTTTAAGAAAGTGGTTGAATAGAAATTCTAATTAAATGATTTCAAGCTGTGTATTTTGCAAAAGAATTTTTACACTTGTTTACATACAATCTATGTAGAAAAATATATATTTTATGAATATGTAGAGCAGATGTTTCGCTAGAAATCTTTGACTTTGATAATTTAAAAGTTCAAGATTATTTTTACCTACTTATTTGAACCATTCCTATTTATTTCCAAAGAATAGAATTTTATGCGAAGCTTTTGAGAAGTTTACCCTTCTAAAAGAAAAAGTACGCAACAAATGTGTTTTATTTAATAATTAGAAACATAATAAAATGATAATTAAATAAATGAACGTAATTATCGAAATGCTGCTTTTAAGTAATTCTGAACTTCTGAGAAAACGGCACTACAATAATAATTATATCTTCTGGAATTTTTTTTTGTCTTTAATCATAAGTAAAAATAATTAACAGAAAAGAAAAATTAGAACTCTTCTAGCCGAGTCTGCTGGAACTCGGAACATCGATTCGAATTCGGCGACGACTTAAACAGCGGAGCGGACTACTTCAGTGACGTCACTGATTCCAGCGAGGAAGCTTTCTTAAGCGGAGTTTACACGCGAAAAGTAAAACCGATAGTAGGATGTCGCTGTCAAGTTCGGACAGAGACTTGCCGTGGCCCGTTTAAAACTTTTATGATTCTGCGCATGCGTCATCTCTTACTGTCGGTTTTACTGTTCGCGTGTAAACCCCGCTTTATGCAGGGGGGTAATGACCAGACCCGCATACTCGATGAATATATGGTGGATTCAAGTATGGAACTCTGGACCCTTCAGTCACGAAGCAGAAATTGGCATCAGGCCAACGCGACCCTGTAGCATGTAAAGAATTATATTTTATGTTATTTGTGTCAATAAATGTACTACTGAAAAAATTAAGAATTCTAAATTTTTATATAGTCCCCCGATCTTATTAGTCATATTTAGTAAAATATTTTTGGGACACTAAACTTTTAAACAAAAAGAGTTCTACCTTTCTGCGATTAAAACTGGCCGCGTTATGGAGCTCTGAAACTGACTGTCTTAGACCATTTCAATGGTCTCCGAGCGGAAGATCGGCCAATCAACACACGGCATTTCTTCGACGTGACCGTTGATTGGCCTAAAAGGATGAAATTCAAAGCTTCATAACATCGGTTAGTTTTGGTCTCAGAAGATTGCTCTCAAGAGTGTTCATTGGCGGATCTTACACGAGGTGGCCCTTGAAATGGTCTAAAATAGTAATATTCAAAGCTTCAATAACTCGATTTGTTTCTGTATTAGAGAAATGAAATATTTTTTGTTTAAAATGCTAATGTATCAAGAATAATTTTACTAAATGTGACTGATAGGACAAGGGAACTGTATGAAAATTGAGATTTGGTAATTTTTTTCAGAAGTTCGTTCATTGGCTAAAACAACATAAAATATAATTCTTATGCCTATCTTTATAGGTTTAGAAATTAGTTATTGGGCCACGATTAGAGTGGACACCCTATATAGAAACATCTAAACGAGAGATAATTTTGGATTCTAGGTGCCATGGCCGGAGAAACTGTGCAGACATTTTCCTGAAGTCGTGTCATGAGAATTACTGCAATAGGTACTATTCCTATAACTTAACTAAAAGGGATTTTTCTGACTCAAGAGACAGGGGTGAAGTTCTAAAACGAGAAGATCCTCCGAAATCAATGCGTGATGCTTCAAATCAATGGTCATTGTGTGGACGTTTGAAAACTCACAAGCAACAAGGCAACACAGAGCACAACAACATTTCAGCATCTAAGTTTGAGATAGCATTGTCAGAGATAGTTTGCTTAGTTGCGGCTCGTCAGCTCAGAAACAAGTAGTGCTGCCAAATAAACCCCTCAAAATAATATATTTAAAATAAAATTAAAAAAAACAGTTTTATTTCTAAATAGCCCACAGTTTTTAAATGTAATCATCTGATTTGTATTTTAGGAAATTATCGACGCGTCTTTTTTCGATGAGTGACTTCTAATAAAAAAAACGAATGTTTTTTATAGCAGATGATAATGAGAGTGAAAGCGAAATCATAACCAAATAATAGCGAACGAGAACATCGAAGAAAAACAAATCAAGAGAGCGAAGGCCATGGATGGGAGAGGTAAAAAAGAAGCGTCACACAGTTGGTTTTGTGCCAAAGGACTGCAGCGATTGCAGCCCTAGTCACCGCCAAATTTAATGGGAGGAAACTTTGGTTTCGTCCTCTAAAGAGTTTCTTAGCTGTTGCGCAGTGAGCGAATTTTGATGCTTGCAAGGGAAGTTTCTAAACAGCCCCAACTTGTGTATCTCCTACTTATTGATGCATTTTCTGTCTTCTTACTTCGTATTCGTTATTTATTTATTTTTTTTCCAATTTCGTTGCAGGTCGAACTTTTCAATGAGAAAAATAACCAAATAAGATTTTAAAAAACAACAGAAAAACAAGCTTTTAAAATAATTGCAAGATGTACTGCAGCTCTGCATCCCTAATGGACGAGCCGCCACTGAGTTTGCTCGGCCTATACCTGCTTTCAGAACAGTTTGACGGGAGAATCCATCAAATATTCTTGAAGGAGGTGCTCCCAGAGTTACATTCCGACAGATACTCGCCGTAACATGGAGTCCTGAAACAAGATGACGCCCTGTTCTTTTCGTTACTTCATTATCACAGCGATTCATGTAGAAGTCGTACTTCGTGTTTGAGACCAAATGTTATGATAATATTGCTTGATTTTGTATTCCTTATCTTCTTGCAAATAAGTTATTAAACAATTGTTTAGAATCACCCTGCAGATGTGATATATCATTTTGAAGCCATAAGTGCTCAATGTTTAAGTTCAATTTCGGTTTTCTTCGTTCTCGCTTTCTTTTGGACATACCGAGAAAGAGTAGACGGCTGCATATTTCTAGAGATTCAGAGAGTTTTCTGTCTTCTATTCAGATTGTTGGTGCAGTTACTTGCAATAATGTATTCCATATACGCTTTCTCACTAACTGCATGCGTTTTTTTTTATTTTTTAAATTGTTTTCGTTCTAACCTTTGTGACATCAAGATGCAATTTCTTTTTGGGTCACACTGCGATATAAGAACATATGGGTGAAATTATGTCTGATTTTAGGACCTTTTGACTTTAAACAATGGTGGAACTTTTTTGAAGTAACTTTCAATAAAACGATTGATCAAAATGCTGAGCTCTTTCTCAGTCGAGTTATGTAAAAAACTCATTTATATGACAACATATATTTAAAAAATTATAAAAATATTTAAAAATTACCTTCCATAATTTTATTTAGTTACCGTAAAACGGGATTTCTTTGTACTCGTGGAGGTAACTTTGAACCAGTGCAAAATTTGTGTGAAAAGTGAAATAGAGATCAACTGATTAGGGATATGGGATTGAGATTATTTTTTCTAGATTCTTGGGAACACAGGCTAGTGTATTTCATTCCTTAAACATATATAACAATCATTCAGGAGGTTCCAGAAGGAAAAGACAATGAGTACATTTTTCAGCGAAAATTTTAGTGCTGAAAAAATCTGTCTCTGGTGAGGAAAGTATGGCATTTCTGAAAGCAAGTGCATTTATATGTGAAAGATAATAAGCCTAGTTTTTATTTTGTTGCTTTGAATGCCAATTATATTTGTTAGTTAAGTTGTAATTAATTTTTTTCGGACCTGGGGTAACTTTGCACCGAAAAGGAGGGATTCTTTGCACCATGGAAATTTATGATAAACAGCAACCCAGTTGGTTTTTAAATTTATTTTTGAATTAAATAATAATAAGAACAATTTTTGCTTAAATTTCAGATATGCCCAGGGTGTATAAAAGGAAGTTAGGGACTTGTAAGTATATGGAGTTCTCTCCAGAGACCTTAGAAGCTTAATTTAAAGCGATTTCAGAAATTTAGGGTATTTTTAAAGAGGCATAAAAATACCCTAAATACCTTTTTTGGTACCCCAAGCAAACATTTTGTTACAAAAGAAAGCTAATTCAATAACTAAACATGGAAATTCCCTGATTTTCTCCAACAATAAAGAAAATACCGTTGCAACGTGTAGTTCAATTCAGTGACTTCGGTTTTCCTGTCAATAGTAAATATCTTAAAATGATAATAAACGTTTATCTTACTAAGAAGGTGCGGTAATAGATAGATATATTAATAACACACCCTACAATAATTGGATAAAAGTATTTCTAAAACGCCATCCTGATTTGATTGAATGCAATGACATTGTAAATTGATCAGGCATTTATGAAATTTATTTTTCTTGTATATTTCCACCCAGGCTTTCAATAAATATATCTAGAATTGCATCCAGAGAATTTATTTTTGTAATATACTGAAAAAAATTAACCAGTGCAAAGTATCCCCACCTATGAGGAAACTTTGCACCAAAATTTCGAAAAATCATAATTAATTATTAAATCACTGAATGATCCAAAATTTGCTTCAAGAAGTTCCTCTAATAATCCCTCAATGAGAAAGAAAAATTAGAAAAGCCTTCCTCTCAGAGAAATACATGTGACTATTCTCGAAGTTCTGTCGTAAGTCATGAAAATCGGTGAAAAGTAACCCCGTTTTACGGCATTTATTTTGTTTAAACTCTTTTGATTTTTTTTCCAGTATTAAATCGCTCTCATATTCAACTTTTCAAATGTACTTGTGAATTATAAATTCATTATTTAACTCTTAGTTGAAGTATGCATGGTGTAAAAAAACTCTAAAACAGAGAGGAAATCCACCATTCTTGTCTGTAAAGTAAAAACAATGATACGAGGATAAAAGGACATGTTATGGGAAATAGCGATGAATTATTTAATTTAAGGAAAGTTGACTATTTCCTTTAAATTGGGAAGAAAAAAAAATTAAATTGCATGAAGCGAAGGCAAATCTGATTTTACCATATACAGTAACTTCGGAAAAATTATATTTCTTTAAGTCGTTAAGCGCAGAAATTCAATAGCTGTTAACTTTTCCCCGTAAGAAGAATAATTGTTATTTTCAAATAACTTTTATATCCAATTAAACGTTATGGTCTTTGTAAAAAACACTTATATTAAAAATAAGAATTTTCATTCCTATTACCTTAAAGAATAAAAAAAAACATTTTTAAAAAAATTCTATAAATAAAAGGCAATTTAAATATTTAAGATAACTGAAATAATAAGAAAGACGCACGCATCAATATGATTATAATAATATAATCATATTTATATTGTGTAATAAATAAAAGTTATTTATATTTTATACATACAGACAGTGGCATAGCTTTGGGGGGGGGCGTGGGGGCGGTCCGTCCCGAGCGGCAAAATCAGACATGTAGAAAAATAATTTTATAACTAAGAAGAGCATCGGCACTAATTCAATCATAATATACATAAAAAAAATATCTATTGTAATTAATTCATATTTTTCGCCTTTTTTCGGTTATAGCCGGTACGTGAAAGAAAGTCTGTTTGTGGACGCGCGATTTCGCAACCTATCTGCAGAGATCAAGGGCGTCAAACGACGATTTGTTTTATTAAATCAATTTTATCCCCCTGGAATTTATTTTTCATTTTGAAGTTAATGTAACTTTTAAAGGAAGGGCGGCATATCGAAGTTCGCTCCGGGCGACAAAATTTGCAGCTACGCCACTGCCTACAGAAAGCAATGTGGTTAGCAAAACTACATTTTTTTCAAGCCCACATATCAGATATCTTCCATTTTATTTCCGTCATATAATTTGTCAGATTAGTCTTTAAAATCTGCCATTTTAACGATGTATATTAGTACATGCAACAGCACAAAATTATTCGCATAATTCAACTGTTCTCAACCTATGGGCCCGTCCCCCTGGGGGGGGGCGTTATAACAATAAATGGGGGGCGCGAGCATATCGAAAAGAAAATATTATTAAAATTACATTCTGACATAATAAAAAATTAAATACACATATACACTGATATAATACACTTAAAAATAGGATTGTATCAGTAATGCACAACGCATTATTATTGAATACACTGTTATTGTATGAGAGGGGGCGACGAAAATTATGATTGAAAATTGGGTCGCAAATACTGAAAGGTTAAGAAATACTGCCATAATTGCTTCAACAAAATATTCAGACTTATAAATGAAGACTAATAATAATAATAAAAAGGAGATAATGAAACCTTTAATAAAATTGATTCGTCAACGTACAAATAAAATACGAAGGCTAACTCTCTCTAACTCTTTATAATGGAATTTAAAAATTGAAATTAGAAACAAAGAAATGAAATTTCTTGTCTTAATACATTCTTCTCACATAAAATTTCAGTGATGATGAAAAGAAACCTGAAGATTATCTGAGCATTTTACTTCAAATTTATTAAGGAAAGACAAAGCATTATTTTTCCTGTAAGCCTAATTATGAGGATATGAAGGAAAATTGTTCAAACCTATTCTGAACAATCGGTTCATCTTCCTGTATAAGTATAGCACAACCTTCAATCATTTGCAAGGTAAACCGGTCAAAATATGCGATCCAACAAAATTATTTTCCCACAAGACTGTTTAATAGAAAAAATATTGTACTAATGCGGAATTTAAAAGTTAAGGAAATGAAATAAGAAACAAAATATCAAAAAAAATTAACTGAAATCCAGTACCTGGATGAAGTGCATTACAATTAAACAAAATTGAAATGGCAGCGGCAATATAGCCCTTGAAATTTCGAGATTTAGTTACAGTGGAACTTGGTCAATTCGAAGATGCCGGGACCACAGCAAAAACTCGATTTATCCGAAAATTTGAATTGAAAGAAACTGGGTCTAAAAATGAGTTCAGCAAGAGGAAAAGACAATTTTTAAGTTAAAAATGGTATTAAAAATTTATTTTAATAATAAGCAGTTTTAATAAATGATACATAATAAATAAATAAATAAATAGTAGGTAATTTTAATAAATAAAGTAATAAGAATTGTAAAATTGTGTATTTGTATAGTTAAAACTTTTAAATAATTTTAAAAGTAATAATTTCAATAAATATGAAAAAGTTTTAATAAACAAACAGAATAAAGTATAATACTTTGAAAACAGCAATTATGAAAAAATAACAGTACAATTCACATCTAGCGTGTCCAAAACTTAAAAAAAATTATGAATTTTTTTATTGTTTTTTTTTTATTGAATACTTTGTACAACAGTAAATCCTCGAGTAAAGAAGGCATAAGGTACGGACGTAAGTAATTTATAAATAAAAACAGTTTTAACAGTTTTTAGTTTCGTTTTCGAATTAAATGAATTCAAATTACAGGCGATATTTTAATATTATGTAATACGAAATTCAAGGGACCTAAGAAAAATTCGAATTACCGACGAATATGAATTAAAAACGCTTGAATTAGCTAAGTTCCACTTATTTTTAACGAATATGAAGTGAAATTACATAAAATTAATTTATAAAATTCTAGTCTTTATGTCACTTTAACTAAACAATTGGTTTGGCAAATTTCAAATAATAAATGCTAATTTTCTATTGTTGTTGAAGAGCTTCCCATTTAACTTCATAAGTGTTTTAATATTAAATGGATATTTGATATTTCAAGTCAAGATATCTTTTTTATTCTGATGCATAAATGCCCACCAGTGTTTTAAATTCCTTTTCTACGTAGAAAAGTTTCCTTCAATAGTCTCTTAACTTTTAATTTTAGTCTTTAACTTCTTTTTTTTACATAGCGCTTTTGTTTTGTGTGATGTAAGAAATACTATAATTTTTTAACGTTACGAAGCACGATTTTTTTAGCAAAAGTTGTACAAATCTATTTAAATACAATTATAAGGAATGTAGGGAAATTATTGAAATATCAATTTTAATATTCTTTTTTAAATTAAAAATTAATTAAAAATATTATTTGTTTGATCACAATTTTTTTTACTATCAATGGGAACACAAAATTTTCAAGGCGAGCATCATTTAATTTCACTAATAAGATAAATATTTTGTAGTCATCTTGATAGATAATGTTGCCAGTGGCGTGGCGGCGTGGGGAACAAGAGGGTTATGGGTGCACCAGAGGCCAGTCTTAAGGGGTACGATGGAGAAAAACATGTGCTCGTTTATGTCCCTTTTTAAAGCCGAATATGATGAGAAGACGAAAAATTGATATTGTTGACAAGTTACCCTCGCTACGCCACTGAATGTATCAATACTATTAGTAAAGGGGGCTTTGGTATATAAAGCTTAACCCTCTGACTGTGTAATTTTTTAAAATTACTATTTAGATGCAACGTTTGCAAACGTGTTAAAATACCGTTGAGCCAAGCGAGTTGTTATTTATATACGAAGTTTTATTAGTATAATATTGTTACAAAAATCGTTTTGTGGGTGTATGGTGTAAACAGTCCAACACGCAGGATAATGGAGAATTAATGTTTATTCTCAAATATGCAGGAATAACACATAACACATGTAACAGGAACAATAACTCTTGTACAGATTAGCAACACAAACAGACAACAATTCACTAGTATTAATAGTAACAGCACTTTCGGATTTAGAAACTCAAACTGTCGGCAAATCACTAATAATGACGGTAACAGCACTTTCGATAGCGCTCAGCTCACCGGCTTTTCAGCTCGCACTGCAGACGAAACTCTAAAGTCGTTCCAGTCGATCAACATACTACTCCTCAATACCGCTCGGCATCTAACAGCTTACTAGCTCGCACAGCAGATAGAACTCTAAAGAGAGATTCCAAAGACGTTCGCACTCCAAGGCGAGCCCAGTCGATCAACACGCTCAAAGTCGATCGACATTGACTCACTCCGTGATTCAAGCGCACTCCTTATATGCGCAGTCAGAAGGTTCAAATCATGGTTGTTCAACTTTTAAATATAGCTGAGAAAAAAGCTGATACCAATACTTCCGGATATGTATTTATTGTACTAATTCTTAGTATAAAACAGACTGTTTATCATTGGAACAGAGGACATTCGCTTGCAATGCAAATGGTCCATTTAAACCAGTGGCGGCGAGTCGGGGACGGGGCGAGACAATCGCCCCCTACTTTTTGCGGGAAAAATTACATTTTTTATTTCATTTTAGCTGGCTAAAATTAGGAATTGTAAAAAACAATAGTGTCCGGGAAAGCTAGTAATTTTGTAAACCTAATTTTAATATTTTGTTGTCTACCCCCCTATTCCCGGGTAATTTTAGATGTCTATAAATATCTTGCCCCCCCCCCTACTTTTTCCACCCAATCGCCGCCTCAGATTTAAAGAAGCCTATTTTTTAAAAAAATAATATGATTTGAGTAATTTTAAGAGCAGCAGACTTTGGTTTGCAAAAGTGAAACTGTGCACATAATTACAGCTACTATTTCTTCAATTTTTTGTTTTTGATTTTTACGCTAAGATAAGATTTGAGATCTTGCCCACAGATAAGATTTGAGAAGATGATAAAATAGCACCAAGTAAATAAAACTAGGCCCGTAGAAAATGATAATCAATCACATTGTGTATTGCTTTACTTAAACACATCTGGCATGAACAGCACTTCTACAGAACTTCTCACAGTTTGCCAAAATGACTGTCATGTGATTCAGAGACATCCTATTTATCAAGAAAACTAGTAACGTGAATCACTCAATTTTTAGTTTATTCTATATACATATGCCTACGCCTTCACAAGATAAATGCGAATGTTGTTTCTGTTACCATGCAGCTCTCATCATCATTTCGATTTCCTCTCGAAGTCAGTGGATTCTTGAGATGCCTCAAATCTTTAGCATTAGATGACATGTTTAAGATCTCTTGAGCACGCATTTGGTATTATCGACAAAATTAAATTTGTGGCGCAGCTTGAGTATCGCGAGAGCCAAATACGTCTGGTAACTACAATCACCGATAGGAATGCCAATTAATGAATGATTATCATGCTCCGGGAAAAGCGCCAAGTATTTCGAATGGCTTACAAGGAGTAAGCCCCTTCAAACGAAAGAAAATAGATGCGAAAAAACTTTCGTTAGGATGTTTCGAATAGGATATTTTTAAAATAATAACAAAATTGTTAGCTTTGGCAAGAAAAAAAAATTATTGAAATGGACCATTCATGATTACATAGAAATTAATGATATTCATATACGAAAAATCGCATTTTGTTCATGCATTGTTGGAGACGGTTATGTAAATTTTCCTCCACTCTTTCCACCAGCCAGATAATAGTCAATCTGGATGATTTGTTTCGGTAATCTATTTCTTTCAACTTCTGCACAACCATTAACTTGTATGGTTGAAAACGTAAATCTTCACGTAAAATACGCCTCACAGTTTAGTTATGTTAACATCCCATTTTGAAGCAACACGAGGGTTATTTTGGGACGGACCTTGTAACTTTCAACAGCAGTCAGATGGCGAGGACGACACCTGAGCTGGCACTCCCTCTCCAAACCTCCGCACCACACCAGCGGGAGGACGTTTGACCTCCTACGCATGATTTAACGTGCAATGTGCCCAATACACGACTGATCTTCAGTGGAATCTGGTTTCGAACCTGGAGCACTCCGGCTGTTCGGCCGACACCTTACCACTAGGCCACCGCGGCCTCAATACGCCTCACAGTGCAATTGCCAATTTCAAATTCCGCAGCATAAATCCCGGCAGAGCGAAGTTGATTTGTTAGCATCGCAAGTTTAACCCTCTCCACATTTTCTGGAGTACATACCGTAGGTGGGCCACCAGGTGGTTTTATGTTCATTAATGAACCTCTCGGATGAAAATTATAAACCCAATGAAAGATTACGTTTTCGGGAGGGAGCAGAGTCATTTACATGGATTTTAAATCCGCGACGAAATTCATGCTGAATCGCGGTTATCGATTCACTACTCCTCACAAAACAGTCTTAAGCAAAAACACAACATTCTAATGTTCACGACTGCATGACGGCGAATGAAATGCTAATGCTATGAACATGGAACAAAATTCATTCAGAACAGTGGGGACATTCTAAGATATGTACACAAAATTGTGTATATATCTTAGAATGTCCCCATCCGCACACCTGTCCCTCTCTTCAATTCTAAGCATGCGCTGTTTTAAAAGCATCCTGTTCCTCAGCCTCACTCTGTAATAAAGGAAGGGAGTGAAACAGGGGGCGAATCCAGGGGGGACTATCGGGCTGCCCCCCCCCCCCCCCCCAGAGCTAGAACAGAATTCTTTATTTTAGTTAAAATCACTACAGCTGTTTTTTCTTAATCTCCCTTTTAAAAAAATGAAAACATTTCTTCCTGGTTTTTGACAGGCTCGAAAGTTTTCCCACTTTTGTAATCATTCCACTCGTATTTGCAGCGTTGACACGGTCAAAAACATGTTTTTTCTAGTTATTTCATTGTGTTTTTTGTTAAATTATAGAAACTATTGCCGTGTTATGATTCTTATTGTCAGGTGAGTAAAGAATGTAAAGTTAAAGTGTTTTGGCTTACATAAGCCATAAGATTTGACATTCGCCACGACGATACAAAGCTTTTTAAACCATGCACCCCCCCCCCCCCAAGACCCGAATCTTGGATCTTGGATTCGCCACTGGAGCGAAAGCAAATGAAAATCATTTAGAATACAACCAGACATCTTTCATAAGAATGTCCACGCTTTGAATATTCTAATCAGTCCGATTGTATCCAGCAGAATTATTTTTATCCATCAATCCATCAATCCTTCAATTCTTTTTGAAGCAGAGACTTGATACACATTTTACTTCTAGCTGACTGATTTTCATTCTGAAGTTACAGTTTGGGCTAAGATTTGGAGATTTAAAATCTAAATCATAGTTATGTGACATAATTAATAACAGCAATAAGATGGAGATGCAGCTAGAAACGAATTTCCACTCTCCACGCTTCTAACGGTCAAGAATGATTAAGTCAGAATTAGATTTAAGTTACACGTGTATTGTGCAAGGTAATTCAAAACTCAATGTAGAAGTTGTTAGGGGAGGTAGGAAACACAAATATAAGCCAAAATCACACAAGAAAGTACGACTGGAAACGCCAACCGGATGAGCTAGAGGGCACGATTTGTCATTTAAAGGTCCGTTTTGTACGGAGAACATCTAACAGTTTATGTATGCTGAGAATGCGGGCATGCATCTTGCGTATGAAGTAATTAATGACAATGGAAAGGCAGCGGCAAATACCCTCGAAATGCTGCGTGTATTCGGGAGGGCCCACCAACCCATAAGCTACCCTGTGAAGGGCTCAGAACCAGGGTCTTATTAACGAATAAGAGCGCCCTGGGTTAGAGTTATTTGGCGCCCCAACAGAACCATAACGAGAAATTTGAGCGTCTATGACCTAAAGAAAATACCTACCTTATAAAATAATTGAGAAAACCAGCGGGAGTGACCTCCCCAAAACTTTCTCGTATATTTCTCAAACATTTGTCATTTCCCTTCCCCCTGCGTGGATAAAAAATTCGAACCTACTGTAACCCAGAATTCAATGATTATCAGAAGATTTTTCATTGTAGATTATAGTGATAGTAAAATATTTAGGTGAAGAATTATATTGAAAGAGATGCGTATGTATTAAAATTTAGCAATATTTATTTTCTATCAAACTGTAGCCAATGCAAGCTCCGCTCCGCAAGCTCCTTGTGCGGAGGAGAAAACAGGAGAAGACCTTGTTCGTTAGCTTGCGCATGCGCAGAGATTGCTTCCAGTACGCAAGTAAAACAAGGACAAAGTGACGTAATCCTTCCGCGTGTGCAGAGATTGCTACCAGTACGCATGCGTATGCAGAATCGGATTAGAAAAACTAATTATGCAATTTGAACGCCTTTTTCTTTACCGATTCAAGCGAAATTTGGGCACAGATCTATAATTAATGTTAGCTACCATCATACCAATTTTTATTTATCTAAGCCAAAGGGTTTAGGAGATATAATTTTTAAAATTATGCGATTATACAGTCCGACAGACAGTCAACCCTTCGTCGGATTTCGTCCAAACTTTGATACGGACCTACATTCATGGTGATAAAACTGTGTACCAAATGTTATCTATCTAGCTATTCAAGTTTTTGAGTTATAGCGTTCACATGAACGCGGACAGACAGAAAGGCAGACTTCCCGTAGACGGATTTTATCCAAAATTTGACAGAAACCTACAAATTATGTGTAAAGATCACATACCAAATTTCATCCCTGTATCTCTAATAGTTTTCGAGTTATCGTGTTCACAGACATAATTCCAAAATTGTGTTTATCGGACTCAGGGAGGTCTAAAACGTGGAGATTCGTCTAAATCTCGAGTTCGAATTTTTTGACGATTACAATACTTTCTCTTTGTATATACTTCGTATACGAGAAAGTAAAAAACGCGAAATAAAGTCACCCGTTCTCTGATTAACGCTTTACATTTTGGCAAATAGGTGCCTTTTCATAAATAAAATTATAATTAAATTTTTTGGTTCAAAATGAAAATAAAATCAGTATAATAAATTTGCAAGCACCCCTAGGCTACAGCCCAATTAATTCTTTGGATAAGATGGCACGGCAGAACTGTGAATGATAAGAACTTTCAACAGTTGTTGTGAAACTGGAAGTATGCACGTACTGCCTAAGTGTAAAGTATCACGAAATAAAGAGTTTCCAGCCATTATTGGCTTGTCATTTCTCAATCTTCGTCTATTCTGTAATTTATTCCTGATAGCGTTTCCAGTCATACGTTCCTATGCGATTCTGACTTGTTTATGTGTTTTTTACATTCCCCAACAGTTTGTACTCTAAATTTTGAACAACCCTGTAGAATTAAGATTCAAAACCCTACGATAATAACTTTATAAGGTAATCATTTCTTCTAACATTAAATGTAATTTTACGGTATTTTGTCTCATGCTGAGATGCATTTACTGCACTACATATATTTATATGACAGAAACTATTAACTAAACAAAACTTTAAGATATCCGTAGGGAAACTAAACTAAAAATTCTTAAAACCCAATTTCTGTATTTCCGTAATACTACATAATGCTTAAATCACCAATGTCCGCAAATAAAAGTACTAAATCTCATTATTTTATCCATAAATTCTAAAAACTGTCTAAAGAATGTTTACTTAAAACTTATTTACCCGTTATAAAGGATTTGTTTTTGGCACCTAAACTACTATTTATGTCCAAAATAGAGCCTGCAATGGTACAATCGTCAGCAAAAAAAGGACACCTCTGTAACTCAGGTATATATTATCGCATCTTCACAAAACTAGGGTCTATGTTAATGACTCAATGGGACAGGTTTATTCAGATCGAAAAACTAATTAACCGAGTTAATTAACATAGTTAATTAGCTGCTATCTCGAAATTTTTTCCAATATGTCTACCGAGTTTTTTCGCTGAATGGATTCCTCTTCATGAAATTAGCCTTCCCCCCAAAAAAATCATAGAATTCTGATGATAATTTCAAGAGTTATAACGTTTTTCAAAAATGGCTCTTCTAATGTTAAATGAGTCATATAAACGTTTGATAACATCTCGGAAGCAATTGTATGTTTCCCAAAAAAATTTTCATTCACTAAAACAACATAATCTTACAACATAAAATTATAAAATAAATTCATAAATAACATAAATTTAATATTTTTCACAAATTTTTAAACATGAGTCTGAAAAAAAGTAAATTGCAACATAGTAAAATTTTTACATGAGAGCAAATCTGACATATTAAAACGTAGGAATCCAAAAAATTGTGTACATATCTGTAATAGTTTTCGAAATATTTGTAAAAAACCGCAACATGTTCACAGCCCAGTGGTAACCCCCTGTAACGCCCACTTGTTGAGGGACCGTATCTTATCTCTTTGTGAAACACAAGCTTTAACAGTCATTATAAAATAGCGATTTGAAAAATATTATTTTTGTTTTCATATCGGACGACTTTAGTATAAAATGAATTCTTCTTTCTTTTCAAAAAATTTTAAAAAAATTAATCAGTTGGTATAAAATTTGTAGAATTTCAAGTAGAATTTCTTATTAGAAGAAAAAATAATTAATTTATTGAATTGCGACTCTTAACAAATTATTTATAGTTTATTTTGTTTCTTTTCTTTTTTTGTCAAGATTTAATTTTCAATAGCTAGTTGTGCAAATACTTGTATATTTATGAATTTTTTTAAATAAAAGTTTAACATAATATGTAATTTTATCACATCAATTTTCAATTTCTTTTTAGGTTTTCTCAGTGATTTAGAAACATTAATTTTTAATGAACGTTGAATTTCTTTGAAAGATTTGGGGATTGAAATAACGGTTGTTATTTTATTGTAATATTTCGAATAACAAAGTGGGACCTAATTTTTAGTCATTGTCTTTCTCATTCAAATTAGACAATAAAGCGCATTTTCTCATCGCATGACATTATTGCACAAAGATTGCTGAAATAATATTTTAAAAAGGCAAACATTATAGCCTTAAAACAAGCATGCTACGAAACAAGCGATATATTCGTAACTCATATCTGATGCAATTCTGCTAATTGTATACTTGGGGTTCGAACGGAAATCTCCAGTGCATCTGAAGCTCATATGCAAATGAATGGTGCTTGATCCTTTTCCTCATAGTTTATCTTTTTCATTTTGTTTAACTGCCTATAATTCTGATGATAAACTATATACGAAATTTCATCCATCTAGCCATTTTTGGGCCATTGTGTCCACATGCAGGTGATCGGATAGAGAGACAGAAAGACTTTCCTTGGACAGATTTCCTCCAAAATCTCCAATTTTGGTGTTAAGACCACATACCAAATTTCATCCCTCTAACTCGTTCCATGTTTGAGTTACTGCGTTCGGAGACAGGCAGATCTAATTCCCAAATTGTTTTTTCTCGGCTTCAGGGAGGTCTAAAACGTGAAGATTCTCTAAAATTTCCATTACGATGCTTTGTCTTGTATACTTTGTATACTAGAAAATAAAAAAAAGTTGACTCCAAATAGTGCTTCAACACCATAAATATCACCCGTTCGCAGTTCTTTCAACTAGATAACGTTAGCTGAATTTCCTCAAGCAAATTGACATTTATTTACGTAATTTAAAACCCTAACATTTGCTTAAACTAAAAGTGTAATATCCTTATTATTAACCCAAAAAAAGTTTCAGATTAATGAATTTTCTATCTGATTAGCAATCGTTTCTGCTTAAAAATGTAATCGCCTCCTTTTAGATAAATTCGTTGGCTTAAAATGTCAGTACGTATCTTCGTTTCTCACCAACGAGCTAAAACTTCGTTTAGAAACATCGAAATCAATGCATTTCATTCATAACAAATACTTCTGGGTGTTAATAAAATGCCTTTTAGGGTGGGTTCAAATGTCTTTATGGAGGGAGATGGGATAATGAAATAATTTAAAAAGTAAAGAAATGTTCAAAATTTCATAAAATATTTAGAAATTGAAAAAGAATGCTTTCATTAACGATCAATCTGAATCGTGTTTCATGAATTTACCGAAGTTTCAAAAGAAGATTGAAAGATGACCTTTTTTTGCTATTGACGAGCTGAGATTTACTTAATATACCGTCCTTAGTGGATTATCTCTATTCAGGCGGAGTTTTTAGCAAACAAAATTAATTTTATCTCAGGAACTATTTCGAAATTGGGATCGAAATTTGAAACACATATAGAAGAAGGAAACACATATAAAAATCTTGGCTTCCGTATTGGAAAAATTTTGAGATAGCAGCTAATTAACTATATTAATTAACTCGGTTAATTAGTTTTTCGATCTGAATAAACCTATCCCCTTGAGTTATTAACATAGACACTAGTTTGTGAAGATGCGATAATATATATCTGAGTTACAAAGGTGCCCTTTTTTTGTTGAATATTGTACGAAGAATCATTAAAAGTCTAGACTGAAAAAGATCCCCAATAAGTTATCTTCAATGAATGGTTCAACATCCTGAGTTCACATAAATCTGTAGATTGGCATTTTCATGCTTGTAGGATATACAGTGGGTACAAAAAGTCAAAAAATACAAAATTTTCTGAAATTTTTGGTACTGCTTTCTTTCTCAGTATGATTTATTTGTGTTATTTTTCAAATTACAAGAGGATATGTGTAGTTCACAATTTTTCAACACAATTTCCTCTCACAGTATAAAATAGATGTTTTTAAAGAAGGAAATGTGGAAAATTGCTTCACACAATGCAAATCACAAGGCTTCTAAATTTTTTCCTATCACGACTGTTATTTCGAATAGGAAAAAATTTCGCGACTACAAAATTAGAAAATGAAAGTAATTCCACAAAAGCAGATTCTAAAAACACACTTTTATTAGTGTATTAAGAAGTATAACTTTTTTTATTTTAATTAGTTTCTACTCTTTAGCCTTTCATGCTTAATTCATTATAATAAATATTATAGAATCTTATCTTTTCTCATATTCACTAACAGGTGATTACACTCATATGGAAAACAAATTGAATTAAATTAATTGATTAAACTTACAATTAACATCTGGAAATATTAACCCTTTGCGATCGATGCCGCCACAGTGTCGGCATTCGCAAGTCGTCATAGAAGTCGGGATTTTTTTTTTGTTTTAGACCCACACCGACCAGCATACCCAAACGAGTGGTGACGGCATCGACCGCAAAGGGTTAATATAGTGTATTGTCATGGAGAACACACAAGTGAACAAAATTTCAAAACTCCAATACATCAGGAAGTGAGTGAATAATCTATTACAAAATTGCATTTTTACAAAAATCAATCAAATAAAATTAAAGTGCATAGTAAACAAAAAAATAAAACCTTAGTTAATAACATATAAAAAAATACTTTCAAGAACTGTTATTTAGTGAAAAAATAGATTTAAAACTTAATATTTTTTAATATTTCTTTGAAATATTTTAAGGGAAGGTGATTTTCTAACACTGAAAATTTAGAAAAAGTAAAAAGCTTTGTAATTTTCGAAATCCTGATATTTTCCTATGATATTCCACATGGAGTCGTAACTCACAGTTTAAGCTTATCCTCCGATTTCCACGGGTAGGAAGTAAATCTATTTTCTGTTGCATCCTGCGATTTTCGAAACCTAATGTTTTTACTTATAGCGTTGAACCATATTATACCAATAAAGCTTTGCATATAAATAAAAAATTCGCTTGGTTCAACGATATTTGAACATGTTTACAAGCTTTGAATCTAAATAGTGATTTTAAAAACTCGGCATTTAGAGGATTAAGAACCCACTAGCCCCTCTCGCCGCCCTCCGGGCGGGTTCTCGGCCAGCACCCACTTCGCTCAGCACTGCCCCTGCCACCTCACTGCTTCGAGGCTCTCAGATACTACTTTTTTCAGTTTTAAATAATGCATGAAGATCAGTGGAATAGACCATAAAACCATTGTAGATTTCATATTCTTTGTAGACAACAGATTCCTTTAAAATTGTAAAATCTTTCAATAAACCTCATCTAGTTGTAATGATTTGTATAACTTTCTCACGAATTTCGGCATGAAAGTCTTCACATCGATAAATACGGAATGATTCGCCCTAAATAAACAGTTTCCATCACCTACAATAGGTATTTTGCAATATTTTTGACACGCCATTTTGATGGAACTGTTGGGATCTACATATTTAAAATAATATGGTAAAAACTTCAGACATTTCGCCAGCACCAACAAATCGACGGATTTCAATAACTTTAATTTCATATGAAAGCTTATGACGTCTAGATATGCCATCAAGGGTCGTCTCCCCCCCCCACCCCTATTTTCGAACGAAATCGAAAAAAACATTTCTCCACTATTCATTCTCTATATGTTTTTTCGATTTCGTTCAAAAATGGGGGGGCAGGAGACCCTTGTTGACATATCTAGACGTCATAAGCTTTCATATAAAATAAAAATTATCGAAATCCGTCGAGTGGTTGGGACTGGAGAACTGTCTGAAGGTTTTACCATATTATTTAAATATATAGATTTGCAAATAAAGAATTTGATCTATGAAAAAGGTGATGTACTAGACTCAGTAATTCAATTGACGTCTAATTAACTCTTAAAAAATCCTTAATTTCGTCCTTTCAATTTACTTGAAAGTTTTCGATACAAAATCCAAAATTTAATCTAAATTGTACTCAGTGCTTTCTTTCTGTAAATTATTTTTAAAATATGCAGTTTATGGTGTGTATCGTTTATCTAGCAGAGGAATTTTCCTTGTACTTTGAATAATAATGCATGATATTTGGGACGAGATTGATTCTAAATTTTGTCTATTATCTTCAAATGACTTTTCAGTGAAAATCATGATAGATTGCCATTTCACATCCATAAGGTGCCTTTGCTTGTTTTGGAGGAGGGTACAAGTTGTAACCACAGGGGAATGGTCGCTGTCGAAGGTAGATTCCACGACGAAGCAATACGAGTTGCAGAATACTGATCTTCAGCAAAGAGTAAGGTCTAACGGGTCTATTCTGGTACCCCCTGTTGGGGGGGGGGACGTCACTTTTCCCGTTGTTAACGTGCCGAAAAAGTGACGTCTCCCAACCCAACAGGGGGTACCAGAATAGACCCCCAAGTCTCGATGAGACATTGGAGCCCCAAAGCGGGTGGTGCAAATTAAAATTCCCATAAATAAAGGTGAGATCGGTAAGTGAGACACAAAAATTTCCAACAATTTCAATGTCAAATACTGTGGGAGCATGAATGTTTACAATATAGAATGAGAACGAATCTATGCTGACTTTAATTGCTAAAATTTTTAAATCGTAATTTTGAGGTAGGTTTATGAGGATCGCTTGTGCTGAAAGTTGTTCGGCAATTCCTATGGACGAGTTTTCTGTTTTGTTTACTTACATTTAAAACCTTCATTTTATTTGCATTGCTTTGGGACTTCCGCTTTGAAGATTCCATTGACTTAGCACCGGAATTACCTAGTCACCGCATTTTAATGTAAGATAACAAAACAGAAAACTCGTCCATTAAGTGGTCTATTCTGGTATTTGCCCCCCCCCAGGTTGGGTGGGAGACGTCACTTTTCCGTTGTTAACGTGCCGAAAAGTGCGTCTCCCAACTAATCAGAATAAATCATTCCATAAAATTATTCAGCACTGTCTTCTCTTGACTTCTAAATTTTTTTTTGGTGGAAAACGAGAATCTTCATGGTTTCCTGAATAATCCAGAACTCCGATAGTGATAAAGGGGGAATATTTTAAGCCAAATTTCTTATCTCTCTGTATATAAAACGCTAACGTACGTGGCACAGAAAAGACGTTAATTTCTCTTTTGCCGATGTGTTTTTCTCTTTTACCGGTTTGTTTACAAAACAAAATCGGTAGCCTCCACCATGCTAGGCTTAACTTTATATGCATAGCCTGCTACTATATTCGTTCTGGTGTAAAACAACTTTTTCTCGAAAAAGAAAATGAGTTTACGACATCAAGTTCACAATATTTCTTACAATATAACGAGACTTTGGATGAAATTACTTAAAAGATATCAGTTAGAAACGAAACCAATGGGCTTAGGCGATCCAAAGAACGTTCAGATCAATGTTAAAATAGTTTAAATCAGAGTCTTAATATCACAAATTGAGGTGAACACCACGGAACTTACTATTGTGAACATCGTATATTGGGTACTATTCCGTTATACGCACACCACTTGGCACTTTTTTTTTTGTCTTGGCGAATTTTCTTGTAGCGCTGAATGGCCAGCTTGGCTCAATTTCTTTCTTGACGATAGTTGACTTGCACTGTATTTTTGGCGAGCTGAAGCATCAGAAGGAGCCGGAATGCGCTCATCTGACGGAAAATACATGGTGCGTATATAAAGAAGCGCAGATGCTCTGCGCGGAATTAGCTAGTTACGAATATTTCTGCAATTCCATTGCACACGGTAATTGGATGCAAGAGAATGAAAAGGTAAAGGAACGAATATAAATTTAAATGGTTTCTTACCCATTTGAACAGAATGGTTATTAAAAGGAAACTGAAAGAAGTTGAACTATTTACAGGAGAAAAATAATAAAACATTATACAATCCCTACTTTATTGTATTTGAAGAACCCTGTAGGTTTACAGGATCTAATGACATTGGAATTTTGTCATCAGTTTTATTCTGTGGAACTTTTCTTCCAGTAGAGATTATTTCTTTCCTAAAAACTTTAAATCAAGATTATCGCTACATTTACAAAGGACAGTTTCAATGTTTCAATCGTTTTTTGAAAGACTTCAATTAGCATAATTGTTTGTTGTTCTGTTTTCAAAGTTAAGCTCTGAGTCAGTTGTTCGAATCTTTCATTATATTAACGTTTGTTTCAGACGTGTGTGGGTTAATTTTAATAGCTTGCGAATACTTTGCAGCTGTAGATAGTTTTTGGAATCTTAGTCTGGCTTCACCAGTTGTTATATGCTCTCTGCTTTTTAGATCCAAAATCTCTTGTTGACGTCTAAATAAAGGACAGGACTGGGATGCAGATTTATGTTACCTACCACAGTTATTGCATTTTTCGAGATCTGTGCAAACGCCAGAATGGGAAAGGCCACAAGATGTGCAAATAGTACTTTTATCGCAAATTCTTCTTGGATGCGAAAAACTAAAGTATTTCATAAGCTGACGGGGTCGATCAACAAATAATTGAATGTGGGTTCAAGTAAATAAAACTTTAATTATTTCTGGTGAATTAGTTCTCAATATTGTAATTAGCGCAGGAGAAAAGTCTATTCTCATTTTGTTTGATAAAGAGTCGCATTTCAATAATTTCTAAGTCAATAGATGTATAGATGATTCCTTTGTTAAATCTTACTGGCGCTAACTGGTACATCATACAAGAATCGGGAACTAATATTTTCCCAAATAATATCTGTGTTTATAAGGACGTTTGATATCTTATCTAAAGTAAATAATTGTTCTGCACAAACAGGATTCTCCATTGTAAAAATTATTTTTCTTTTTCTTGTATACGACATATTTATTATGGTCGTAAATCTATTTATTTTCTCTTTCATTTTTTTTTTTTTTTTGCAAAACGAGAGTTCGAACGCGGTAATCGGTATTTCGAATCCATTATTTGAAATAACATTGATTTCTTGAAAGGATTTTTAGGAAACGCGCAAAACAAGTTCTTTAGCGGACTTTCCGTTTTTATTGTAATAACAGAGACCCAAGTTTATCGTAGAATTATTGTGAGAGTCTATTTCAAGATTTTTTTTCTTTTTATTTCATTTTGCTACCATAAAACTTGGACAGCTCACTTTCCAACATGATAGTGACACACAGTGGTTCAGTTTCGGTTTGTAGCGTGACAAAAATCGAAATTTCGAGGTCGGCAAATGGGTTCATTTTCTTTGGGGGTAGGTAGAGAACCGTTTGAAACCCTGAAAGCCATAAATTGTTTTTGTATAAACATGTAATCTTAGGAGGTTTTACAGAGGTTAAAGTTGAAGAATGTCTTTCGAACACTCGAGTCGCGTTTCCGTGAGCCCTCGGATTTCGTTCTGTCAAGTCCTACATTGCTCTTTATCTGTCTAATTTTAGATTTTTCATGATGTTCGATTCCAGAGCAAGTGAACGAAACCGTTTTTTAAAAAATCATTTTATTATTTTCCATATTTTTATACTATATTTTAAAAGCCCCTTTTTTCACTAAATTTTCAAATTTAAAGTGAATTTAAAAAATTTTCACAACTTTGCACACCTTGAGACTACCTTAAATCATTTCTGCACTCTATCTTCTATAAAATGTCTAAAAATTAGCCCCGATAAACCTCTACTTTTTCATTTATTTTATTTTTTAATATCATCTATGTCAGTGAAGAATTCTTACTTTTCCCTTCAATGACGCAAAAATAAATATCTGGGTAAAACAATCTGTTGAAAAACTAAAATAACTAGTTCTAGCCTAGATGTTAATTGCTAAAAATTCAATCGACATTAATTCGAAATTTTTATTAAAAAATTTTCGAATTTAAGGGGGCGGATACTCAATCTAAACTACATTTTAACTTTTTAAGAAATACAAGTTGGATGGTTTCAAAAGTGTTTTAAATCGATTTCAATATTTATTTCTGATTTAGTAGTTGACGTAAACACACCGAAAATGTGAAATTTTTGGATATTTCAGAACGCGATTTGAAATTTTCAAGACAGTTAGTTTGTTTCAGTGACAACCTCTCAAGCGCTGTCTTCAGCTACAGCTATTTTGGAATATTTCCTGAATTCTCATATTTTTGTGAAAACTGCGGGAAATATTACTCTTAAAAGTAATTTTTTTAAAGATTTAATGGTATTTATATAACATTTATATTATATTAACGAAATTCTTTCACTTTTTAATCGTTTTGAAAGACATTTGAATTTATCGCGCAATTATTCATTAGATATATTTTAACATTGCAAATATTTGGAATGTTAAAAATAAAAAAATACCTACAAGACTTTACTAAAATTTCACAAATCTTATTTTAAAGCTATTTCCTTCATTTGGTAAAATTTATCAGATTTTTTTTGTTTTATACAACTATTATTAACTTTTCCGCAGATTACAACAGTTCCCTCCATAGAGAACAATGGGGACGAATTAAATAAATTAATACAAATCAAGAAATAACCAACCGATTGTTATGAAATTTCATGTGATACAACTGAAGTCCATTTCCTTTAAACTGCGAAAATTTCAAGTCTCTGCTGTTTTTAGTTTCGTCGCTATGATTTTTGTCTCGCTAGAAAACGAAACTGGACCACTGTGTATGACAGTTTAAAAAAAAGAACAAGGGTAACTTACCCAAATCCAAGAGAAAATGAAGACATAAACAAAAGAAATCAGAATTAAATACTTGCTAAATAGTGCAAAAAGAATAATCGAATTCAGCACTTCTTAGCTAATCGTCTTCACCATCTTTATGGCGTTTTTAGGATCTAGTTCTTTTCCAACTTTTCTCCACGCTTTATATCGCTCGTCGTTCCCAAACAGATTTAATTTCCTCTCATCGCAGAAAAGAACACTGTTACAGAATGATTCCGGGTTTTAAAATGTGTTTGTTTTTTTAAAAAATACAAGTCTCTTTTGTTCATATTGACATAACTAAAGAGTGGCTTTAGTATTGAAGTACGACCATGAAATCCTGCATAATGAAAGACAAGTCTAACAGTTTCAGTTGAAACCCTTCTAGCATTTTTTGAGGATATTCAATGATATCGCAAGGTTTAGGGCGCTGAACTTAGGATTTTTTTTACATGAGTCACACATTTAATCTTCCTCTCTGCTGCAGCACTTAAAATTTCTTGACTTCCTCATCCTGGATTATTGACCGTAATATTTCTAAAATATTTTTTGGACACAAGCATGGCCTTTTCCCAATCATCGAAGGAATTTCTAGAAAACCATTTGATAACTAAAGAATGCTTATTCTCAGGAGTTTCCCTTCTGGAGTTTGTTTTAAGGGTGAAAAATATAGGTAAAAGATTGTTAAGCATTAAAGGATATGCTCATGTACAACTATCGAATGCTTTCAAGAGGGTTAACCATGATACTAAGGGATTTAAATTTGATTTTTTATTCTTCTTTAAACTTTCGAACTCCTAATGTGTTTTTAGGGATTTGGTGTTTGCGTGCATTTAACTTTTAAATCTTTGCTTTTTTTTAAATGGTTTTTCCGATTTATTTTTTTAATATTTTAATGTGTTTTATGATATTAATATGACAGTATACGACTTTTAGAATCCTAGTGTGTCTTTTAATATTTTTGTGACTGTGTGTTTTCGTTTTAAATTATTTTATGCGCTTACAAAATTTTTATGGTTTTGTGTTTTGAACTTTTATATTCTCTGTGTTCAACTTTTTATTTTCTAATACGTTTTTTAATATCTTTACAATTCACTCATTGTGTCTTTTGTTCTTTGTGTGTTTGTTGTTCATTGCACTCTGTAAATGGAGTTTTCTCTGTAGTGTGCTTTTCTTTAACCTTCCAGCGGGCGCGCGTTTTCAAGAGATACTTGCATTGTGCATCGTATTACATATTTATATCGTTCTTTTATAAATTTAAGTGCAATTTTTATTTATAAAATCTTTGTTTACTATTAAGCTAATAAATACTGATAATTTAAATAAAAGCTGGAATTATTTTTGTAAAACAACACGATATATTTATGTAATACGATGCACGATATGTCGTAAAATTTGTGCAGGCGCACCCGCTGGAAGGTTAAATAAATAAATATTTCAATATGAAGTCATGGAGTTCAAAAACAAGCTGTAAAAAATTATTTTCTCATTTTTAAGGTAGTAAAATAAAATTATTGCCAAATCACTTGATCGTATAAGAGCGTTATTTAATAGAAATCTGTATATTTCCATTAAAAAATTTATAAAAAATGCACACATTTGATGTCAATAATTTTGAAAAGTGTTATATCATGCTTATTTCTTAACGACGTGTTTACTAAAATAAGATTCTTCTAAATAATATCTAGAGAAAAATTTGCCGCCGTCGTTATCAACAAAAGCATTAGAGGAGCAAGTTTCTATCATCAGTAAACAACACATGAATAAACAGGAAGAGATAATTGTGATTGAAGAGAGCAAAAATAGCTGTTTATCAAATGAAGTGATAGCGTAAAATATTTCAACTAATGTATTAATTTTATATCTTAAAAGCAAGTTATTATCAGTAAATGTTTCAGAAAAATATAGTTCGTTTAATAATTAAAATTCTATATCGAAATTATTTCTCTTTAGTTTGATTTTCTGTGCAACGTTTAGTTATAAATTTATTGAATTTACTTCTCTCGAGTTTAATTATTTTCCCCTTGTACAACTGTTGTTACAAATGCAAAATGTGGACCTTAGTAGTAATAAAGACACTACGTTTTTATTGCTTTCAAAAGGAAATTATGTATTTTTAAAACTTATTTAAGAGGGTTTTACATTTTTCCCAATTTAAGTATAAGCATTGGCGGCTTATCCATTAAAGCTGTTGTTTCGCAGAATTACCTTCCTCCCTCGGCATTCGTTCTAAAAAACTTTTTTTGTAATATTTGCTACTTTTTTGATGCTGAAAGTTCGATTATCAGGTGCAAAAGAAGATTAAATCGCTTCGTAATAACATTTTGTAACCAATATTAAATTGTGGAATTGGTTGTAGATTTAAGGAACCTACCTCGACGGAAATGAAGCCAAGAACGTTTGTCTTTTGTGAAAGCAGGATTCAGATCCAAACTAAACTAAAAAATCACTTAATATGCCTGCTAAAATAACACATGAATAGGAAGAAGTGTCGTTCTGTGCCTCAAAGATGCGCTGCAAAAATCACAGAACATAAATAGAAAATTACAAATTGGCATTCGGCCAATCTGCTCTCCACACCCGCTTGTTAAGCAATTTTTTTTAATCATTTCGCTTTAAATATTATCGCGAAGGAGGCATTTCCGATTTAGCATGTAATATTTAATCTTGCCTTTATTTTTTTTACTATGAATAAATCATTATTTATAGAGGAAAATAAGTTTATCTCTGAGTACATTTACAAACTTCCACTCCAGTGATAACTAGAGATTTATGCTACGGTAAGAATACTCATATCGACTCTGGCCTAAAGATTATTTTCACGCAACTAGATTAAATATCAAATGTTTCCCGTTTAATTGTGTTAAAACAAAGATGATTTTACAGCTGGTGGTAAACCTGGAGTTTACGGTGCCCAACTGTTTGTTTTAACTGTTAATCGAATAAATCTTTTGTTTTTATTTCTTTTTTCTAGAAATACACGTTTTAAATGGAACGAATGACTTTGGTTATTTTCATTTTTTTTAATTCCAGTAATATTTAAGGCCATGGGTTTTTAAAAACTGCATTTACAGTTGTTGATACGCGCGCGCGCGCGCGCTACGTAACGAGTTGACTGACGTATTTGAGTCAATGACGTAACGTAATTGACTAATTTCTTTTAATAAGGATAACAGAACAGGTATATCAGCCCGTGTGTAGCACTCATTCCGCTTTCCATTTCTGAAAATCCTATCCGCATTCCATGCTGGTTGATCCTGCATAAAAGATAAGATGATTTAGGCTCCTTAACGATCTTGTATATAATTTTCTTTGAATAAACATTATACATAAAATTTCTGAGTATTTTTTTCGGCATGGAACGCATTATCGTATTTTACATTGATTTCTATGGGTAAAATTGTTTCACATAACGAGTAAGCTTCTGAAACGAGTTATGCGAGGTTTCATTGTATTTCAAATTAGACCTTAAAGTCACTGAAACTGCTAGCAGAATTCGTATGTTGGAAAGGCATAAAAAAATTAGTGATCGGACAGCTTAAAAATGGTTCAAACGATTCAAGAAAGAAGAAATAACACTCAGTGGCGAATCCAGGGGGCTATGGCGCTGCAGCCCCCCAGAGCTAGACCAGAATGGTTTATTTCATTTAAAAACACTACACCTGTTTTTTTTTTTCTTTTCTTAATCTCCCTTTCAAAAAAGCGACATTTCTTCCTGGCTTTTGACAGGTTCGAAAATTTTCCCACTTTTGTAGTCATTCCACTAGTATTTGTAGCGTTAACGTGGTCAAATACATGTTTTTGCTAGTTATTTCATTGTGTTTTTTGTTAAATTAACGAAAGTATTGTAGTGTTCTTTATGATTCTTATTGTCAGGTGAGTCAAGTCTGTAAAGTTAAAGTGTTTTGGCTTACATAAGCCATAAGGTTTGACATTTGTCATGACGATACAAAATTTTTTATACATCAGCCCCAAAAGGCGTTGCAAGGGGAGCAGGGGTGCTGATGCCCCGGCCTTGGGGGGTACTGTCATGGCAAATTTTTAATGTATTTGAAGTCAGAAATTTTTTTATTATTTTCTTCCTCAAATTCTTAAAAAATACTCAAGTATTTTTAAATTTCAGGAAATTATTCAGATCATTCTATTTACTTTCAAATTTAGTTGTATTCAAGTAAGTGATTAAAGGGTGAGGCGGGATATCCCCGCATTAGGTTAGCATCCCTTCAAGATGCTGTAGGGTGAATGATGTATTTTGGAAAAGAATGGCAAAGGGGCATCCTTAGCAAATTTCTCGTTTCGTCCCATTACCAAGAAAATAGTGGTCAAGAGTGGTGGAACTAACGACTCTATTCATTTTCTGACATCTATTCAATTCCCTCACACCTTTGTTAAATGCTCATTAAGGGTCATTTTAGAGCCTTTATCATAGTGGTACCCTACCGTCTCTTATCTTAATCTCATTAAGATACGTCCTCGATTGCACACCTCCTAATATTGCAAAAGAGAGCAAATGTCATAGGTAATTAGATATTTAGATATAGATTATATCAACAACAAAGTTTCCATTAAAGAATAATTTTTGAGATGTATTGAATTACATGCTAAAGACGCAGCTTCAATTGAAAGCGTTATTTTAGAAAAACTTAAAATTGACCAAATTCCTCTAATTAATTATAGATCAGAATGTTATAATAACGAGTCTGTAATGTCTGATTATACATCTGGTGTTCAGCAAAGAATTTTTAAAAAAATAGTCGAGCATTATTTGTTAATTGTGATAATCATTCGCTACATTTGATAGGAGTTACTGTAGCTAAACAAGATCCTCGAGTTATAACCTTTTTCGGAGTTGTTGAGAACATTTATCTGTTCTTTTCGTGCTCAACATTGCAGTGGGAAGCTCTAAAGAGTGCTTTAAAAAAGATAATCAAACGCGAATCCGAAACCCGCTGGAGTGCTAGAGCTGTTGCGGTTAATGCTATTGTCTGCGAATTAGAAAAAATATTAGACTTAATAGAAGTATTGTCAGAGGACATAAATGCTACGAAAGACACCAGAAGTGAAGCAATGATTTTGCTACAAAATATACTTAACTTTAATCCATTTTTGGCATGAAATTTGGAGAAAAATTGATCGTGTCCAGAAAAGACTGTAAGATCCTCAAATGAATTTCAGAGAGGCATTTAATGATCTCAACTCCTTAACTACTGAAATGGCAGAAATTCGAGATGATGTATGTCAAAACGCCATTAAAAAAGCAAAATTAATACGTGAAAAATGGGGAATTGATATTCAAACCCGTATACGAAGACGAAAAATGACAGGAGAGCTTGCCAGAGACGCTGGTTTCTTTGCGGATGAGGAAATTGACCGTATTGTAATGTTTCCTTCCCGCGAGCACAATTCCCATGAGAAAAAGAGTGCCGTCCCTTTTGATATTGGCGGCAAACAGCAGGACAGTTGCATCTGGACATTGCTAACGAGACGGGCGCAAGAGAAAGGACTTCACACAGAGGGCCGCCACAATGCCGAGGAATCAATCACTGTCAGCGAGCACATTAGCGGTACCCTTTGGTGTCATCCCTGAATAGGCCGGTGGTGGCGAAACTCAAGAACCTTCCCAGAATATTGGTTGATTACTAGGAAGGTGAGCTGTTGGTCAACCAGAGTACCATTATCCAGTGAAGGAAAAGGTAGGCGGAGCTCCACTCCCTGAAGGGATGAATAAAAACTGATGTTCGAGGAGAGAGGGGGGGGGGGAGAAACGGCATTAGGAGTCTCGAACTGGGTTTCAGGCTCCGGAGCACCGAAGAGAGCTGTGTGATATTGATCAGCTCGGACTGAAAGTCCCGAAGTAATTCGGACTTTGGTAAGCAACCCCGAGGAATCGGCATTCCCCGAACGCTCGGCTCATCAACTTGCGAGCACTCCGGGTAGTCTCGTGGTTCGGTATCACGTTGATAGGTGGAAGTTATCCATCCGATGATTACTATCCTTCATGGACTAATTGCTCATGGAACTTTGACGTTTTAGAACTATTATGTTGTTGATTGACTTTGTATATAATCATATTTAATCCAGACTTCTCTGCGAGAAGTGTCTCTTAATTATTGCTGTATTAATAAAAGTACTTAGGCCAACCTAAGCTTGAAATTATTTGGTCACACATAGGCCAAGACATTACAGTATCATGAAAAGTGTACTCGATGCTATTCAACAAGAAATTAAATCACGCTTCACTCGCCTGAATGATCTCAATTCAAAATTTGGATTTTTGTTGGATGTAGAAAAGTTGTTCAATAAGCCCTTCGACAATGATTTATAAATAAGCTGTAAAAATCCAAGCAGATTTTACAACACAGATTTCGATGGACTGGGACTTTATGCAGAAATATGTGACTGCAAAATGTTACTGCGTAATAGGGAAGTTGTTCGTCCAAAAACTGCAATAGAAGTTTTAAAATTTATAATTTCGTTTGGGGAGGATGTTTCTCCAAATCTGAGAACTGCACTTCAGATACTTTTAACAATTTCAGTGTCAATTGCTAGCTGTGAACGCTCGTTCAGCAAATTGAAATTAATTCTTTCATTTTTACGAGCAAGCATGGGGCAAGATCGCCTAAGTGATCTTGCATTTCTTAGCATCGAAAGAGACATTTTTGAGAAAATTAATTTTGATGAAGTAATTAATGAATTTTCGACCATAAAGGCTAGAAAAATACACTATGTGGCCAAAAGTATCCGGACACTTTCAGATTTTCACATTTTTTTTAGAATTTCCCCGTAAAAGTTTAACTGACTGCCTTTAAACTTCGACCATGTAAAGAACAGACTGTAACTCACATTTTACATTGAAGATTCGGTCCTGAGGGCAATTAGGGGACCGTCTACACACTGATGAAGACAAAAACTTTTTTGGTCCGCCCCGCTTCACAGAATACTGATAACAATATTAAACTTTCAGAAATGGTTATGTTTAATGTGCATAATATTTACAGGAATTTTCGTAAACTCAGCGCAAATATTTGGGAAGATATAAAGGTTTTCTTAAAACATCCCAAATTTCCCCGCCCGTTTTTTGCTTATAACATGAAGAGTTTTCTGCTATGTTATACGAAACTTACAGAAAAAATGACAATATGTTAGAGAAGCGTTCTGTAAAAATTTGGAAAAAAAGTTTTGGATATTACGGGAAATATGAGCAGTGTTAGTAAATGTTTTACTGTGCATGCACGAAACATAGCGTAATTTTTCTTTCACAACTTTAAAGCCACATATATAGGGCAACTTATATAAAAAATTCAGTTCAATATCATTAGTATTCAGAAAGATATCAGCATTACAACGAGCAGAATTTTAGCTCCTGTCGAAGAGAAGCTAAAAGAGGAGGTGTTGTACACAAATTGATATTTTTTAAACGTATATCTTTGAATGGTTATTTTGAATTGTATAGTGGTTAGAATTTACTGAATACCCATGAACACTTGTAATATTTGTTTTATTAATATATTTGTGGAATTATTAAAATATTTTAAGAAAAGAAATTAATTAGATAAAAAAAATCGTTTGGCCACAAAAGAAATATATTTAAAAATATCGTTTGGCCGTAAAATTGTAACAATATGTAACTTGTTAATAATCATGTAAATAATATAATTAAAGCAATAAAATTTTTTTTATTTACAGTGCCTAATTAGCTGGAATTTAAGTTATGCACGTAATTGATAAGTGTTCATGGGTATTCAGGAAATTCTAACCACTATAGAATTCCAAAGATATAAGCTTAAAAAATATGAATTTGTGTACAACCCCTCATCTTTTAGCTTCTCTTCGACAGGAGCTAAAATTCTGCTCGTTGTAATGCCGATATCTTTCTGAATACTAATGATATTGAACTGAATTTTTTATATAAGTTGCCCTATATATCTAGCTTCAAAGTTGTGAAAGAAAAAGTACGCTTTCGCGCATGCGCAGTAAAACATTATTTACTAAAAATGTTCATATTTCCTGTGATATCCAAAACTTTTTTTCCAAATTTTTACAGAATGCTTCTCTAACATATTGTCATTTTTTCTGTAAGTTTCGTATAACATAGCAGAAAACTCTGCATGGTATAAGCAAAAAACAGGCGGGGAAATTTGGGATTTTTAAAGAAAACTTTTATATCTTCCCAAATATTTGTGCCGAGTTTACGAAATTTCATCAAAATATTATGCACATTAAACATAACCATTTCTGAAAGTTTAATCTTGTTACCAGTATTCTGTGAAGAGGGGTGGGCCCAAAAGGTTTTTGTCTTCATCAGTTTGTAGACGGTCCCCTAATTGCCCTCGGGATAGAATCTTCAATGTAAAAAGTGAGTTTCAGTCTATTCTTTACATGGCCGAAGTTTAAAGGCAGTCAGTTAAACTCTTACGGGAAAATTCTAAAAAATGTGAAAATCTGAATGTGTCCGGATACTTTTGGGCATATAATGTACATGTTTAATCTAAATCCAGTCTCCAATATAATTATTTGTCTAGTAAAACCCTACATTGCAACACTTAAATTTTGTCTTTTTAAAATTAATTATGGATAATTTAATATCTTTTTATTAAAATTTGTTTACACTATTGATTTCACGGTGGTTTTTTTTTAACAATTAAAATTTGCTTAATTAGTTATATTAAGGAAATTAGTAAAATTTTATTTTAACTATCTTTCCTCTATTCCTTATGTATTTAGATAAATTTATGCAACCACTGTTGGAAAATAAATTGTGCATGATAGGGTTAATAAATAGTACTCTTTAATTATATTTGTATTTGAAAAAAAATATGTATTGTTTGTAAATAAATATATATAATGTGAAAAAAACAAATATATAAGAACACCTGCTGTATTATTTATTTTCTGGTGAATTTTACAAGTAAGCAAATATGACTAGGAAGAGCAAAAAAATTACTATGCCCCTGGCACCATGTACCCTCGCTACGCCTCTGCCAGACCCAAATCCTGGATTCGCCACTGCTAACACTTGAAATCTAACCCAGAAGTGATAGATCACCAGCTGTGAATCTTGAAGAGTTGAAAGGCAGCATAGAGGGGAATCCAACCTCTAGCATCCAGAAACTTGCATAAAGCTTGGACAATCCAAGGACACTATACAAGGTGTCCCCAAAAAGTGCAGCAAGCGTTTATTTTCTTAAATATTGTACCTAGACATATACTTAGAGTTAGACATTTTTATTATATAAGATGGGAAATTGTATGAATACACTTTGGCTTTTATGGGTGTTGAAAATAAGAAGTTAAAAAGATTAAATTTTTATGCGACCGCCATAGAGTAAAAGTGACAGTTAACAAAATGTTTCCATTACACTCATACAAAGTTTCACGCTCCTATCAGCAAAACATACAGAGATATTAGAAGGCAAATGTGTTGACTTATACCACACTTTTTTCATACCTCAGGTGGCTATTTGATAGAGTCCTTTGATACATACTTCAGGGTTAATACACCTATCAGTGGCGAATCCAGGATTTGGGCCGGGGGGGGGGGGGGGGAGATCATAAAAATTCTGTGTCGTCGTGACGAATGCCAAACGCCGCATGGCTTATTTAAATCAAAACACTTTAACTTTATAGACTTTACTCACCTGGCAATAAGAATCATAAAGAACACTACAATACTTTCGATAATTTAATAACAAAACATAATGAAATAATTAGCCAAAAAGTGTTTTCGACCGCCTGTATGTACAAGTGGAATAACTACAAAAGTGGGGATATTTCCGAGTCTGTCAAAACAGGAAGAAATGTCGTCACGCTTTTTTATTATTATTATTCATTTATTTTTTTAGAAAAAGGAGATTAAGAACACAAACAGTTGCAGTGATTTTAAATAAAATAAATTCTGGTTTGGATTCGCTACTGACACCTATTAAAATAGGTTATTAAAAGGGTTGGAATCGGATAATACATTTATTAACTATTATTAAATTTTAAAATGGTGAAATAATACATTAATTGAAGTTTTTAGTAAATTGTTCAAAATCTGCACTTTTGACAACTTTCCACTCTGTCATCCTTTTGGCTGTGGTGGCTCGTTAGCTTAGAAAGAAGCAGTGCTACAAAAATATTTTTCCAAGAAAATTTAATTGACAATACAATTTTTAAAAAATATCTTTACCTTTAAATAAATGTGTAATTATCTGAATCGTATTTTACAATATTACCGATGAGTGACTTCCAACCAGCGGCGAATCCAGGATTCGGGTCTGGGGCTGAGGTCATAAAAATTTTGTATTGTAGTGACGAATGTCAAACCTCATGGCTTATGTAAACCAAAACACTTTAACTTTACATACTTTCCTCATCTGACAATAAGAATCCTAAAGAACACTACAATACTTTCGACAATTTAATAAAAAATACAATGAAATAACAAGCCAAAAAATATTTTTGCCCGCTTCAACGCTACAAGTGGAATGACTAGAAAAGTAGGAAAATTTTCGAGCCTGTCAAGCAATGTTGTCGGGATTTTTTAAAATGAAAATTAAGAACAAACCGTGGTATTGATTTTAAATACAATCACGAATTTTGGAATAGCTTTGGGGGGGGGCTGCAGCCAGATAGCCCCCTGAATTCGCCACTGCTTCCAAAAAAAGAAAATGAAATACGTAATATCTAACTACGTTTCCGTCAAGGTAACATGAAAGCGAAACTGAAAGCTAAAACCAATGAAAAAAATAAATAAGGAGCGCGCAGACGAACCTTGGCTGGAAAAGCGAGGGAAAAAAAGATTGGGCCAAATTGGAGATTCCGAAAATCTAGCTCTGGCTAAGTTCAAAGTGAGAAACGGTTGCTTTTCGCCTTCGCATTACTCAGTTGTGAAGTCGCAAAATAAGCAGTGCTGAAACTCTCTAACCTAGGTGACAAAAATCGCACTGTTTTAAGGAGGTTTTCACATTCTTATTTATTTCTGGTGAAGAAAAAGCAGTGACGGAACAGCGTTCCGGCTCCACTATACCCCCGACAGTGAGCGAATTTTGGTGCTTTCCAAAACTATTTGATGTGCAGCCGCTATATCATGTCGGTCTTGTTGATTCATTTTCTATCTTCTTTTTTACAATTTTATTACTTTTTCATTTTTGTTGAATATCTTATTTTTATTACTTATCCATTTTCGTTGATCATTTTATTTTTATTACTTTTCCATTTCGTTGATGATTTCAAGAGTGGAAAAGTAGCAAATAAGAATAAAAACGAAAAATATGAGTTTTAAAAATAATTTAAGTGGTTCGGCAACTCTACAGCCCTAATGGACGAGCCACCACTCCTTTAGGTAAAGCTCAATATTAAGCATACCATTGAGAGCAAATAAGTTAATATTCTTGCTTGGTCTCGGGCTACTTCCCCTAGATGTCCTAAATTTCCACTTTCCCTCCTTTATAAAGCCAACAGTTGCACCCACCAGCCAATAAAACCGAGCAACAGTATTATTTTAAGTCATGATAATTGGATAGTATGCATTTTGCAGTTTTTCTGTGTATTGAATAAATTTGCTTTTCTATAATAAATACAGCAAAACTTCCATTAACCATCAGTTTCTCTTATCCATCATCGTCTAAAAAAATATCAACCAAGAGATGTCTTTAAAATTGTTTATACCCTACTGCAGTGCTTCCCAACCTATGGGCCGTGAAACGCTAGTCAAAAGTCGAAGTGGGGGAGCTTCAAGAGTTGCCACTCGTTTTGTTTTATAAACAATATATATAAATCCTTTTACAGTAAGCTTTACGAATTGCTGACAAATAAGTACATATTATATATAAATGTATTATGTGCGTTTGTATTTTTTTCACTTGTATATTTAGTTAGTGGGCCTCAAAATATTTTTTACACAACAGTTGGTTCGCACAACCAAAAAGGTTGGGAGCCGTTGCCCTACTGTATAAAGCTGGAAATGATTAATCGTCGACCTTGATCTAGCGTGCCAAACCCAACACTAAGCAGTTGCTACCATGTAACTGATCTCAGTAGTGATAGAGTAGCTTGTATGTTTGAATGAATGTTTTGTTTCATAGTGCTGTGATTAACTTTTTCACAATAACGTTACAATAGTACTTCGCAACTTACAGGCCTAATCTCTTTGATGTTATTGTTCTGTAAAATTATTTTAAAATGGCTGAAAAGCAGAAACGTGTTGTATTAGGTTTTAACCAGGAACTTGAAATTATCAAACGTTTGAAAAAATGGCGAAACTGCCACTAATACATTAGTACTCCAAAATGAAGATTATATTGGTCATTTTGTAAAATTAAATACATGTATGAATTTTTCACTTTTAAAGGATTTTATTTTCATTTTGTCCCAAGCCAGCAGTGAAATCACATTACTGTTCATGTGCATTAAGACATTTCTCTTATCTGTCTATTTGGTTATCCATCATAGCCCTGGTCCGAACGTTGATGGTTAATCGATACCTTGCAAATTAGATATACATTTTTTTTAATGAATTTTTACTGTACTCCCATTTCAATTTGAGATAAAAGCCCTTTTTAATTTAGAAACAAACACATCTCTGTAAGTTTTGCAAATAGATGAGTGTAAGGGGGGAACACTTTATTGACACTTTTACATTATGGTGGCCATATAAAAATTTAATTTTTTAAACTTTTTATCATCAATCCCCACAGAAGCCAAACTGATTTCATACAACTGCCCAAATTATTTAAAGTAACTCTGTAATTGGAAGTATATGTCTAGGCACAATATTTAAGGAACTAAACACTTATTCCACTTTTTTGAGACACCTGCATGTAGAGTATTATATAAGCTGCAAAAAATGGACAAGTCTAGAGATGTTCCTCATGAACTGATTCCACAATACGCAAATCGTCTAGTGGAAGAGTGCAAAACTCTTCAGTAAAACTTGCAGGATCTTCGGGTTTTTTTTGAAGAATAGTGGCATGAGAAAAAAAGTGGTTATATCTATGAAAATTATCTTTTATTGAAATGAGTCACCAATAATGATGAAAGGCTGGTTTATGTTACTCAAGAATCGAACCAAGTTTAGGAAAAGTTTCTACAAGGTAGATGTTGATCAAGGTAAGAGGACAGTGTTGTAGAAGTTTGATGCCAAGAATTTTGCATTGCAAATGAGGGAGGTTGATAGTACAGTAAATTCTTGATTATCCGGCATTCAAGTATCCGGAAAGCTCAACTAACCGGAAAAATTAGAAAATGAGTTTTTCTAAAAATTTTACATCCCAGTGCCAAAATTTAGCACACGCCCGCGTCGTTCCATTCACGGCGACAACTTATTTCTGGAATGCAACGTCCGCTCCGCACGGAGGAGCGTAAAAGGGGGGGGGGGAGCAATAAGTGTTGTGACCACAGAGAAAAAGCTGTTTGACGTACACGACTTGTTTTATGGGGTTCCAAAAGCAAGTGAGAACCAAAATAAATAAAAGGTCCTCACCTCTCGCAGAAAAACGAGACCTATAAACGAAATCGATAACAACAACAAAAAAAGGTAAAGGGACAGAATCGGTAAAAAAAAAAGCTTATGGGGGGTTACTCCAGATTGGCAAGTCTCTTTTCCCCTATTTATTTACTCTCCCGAATACCGACAGATGTTGATTCTGATTACATAATATCACGTGCAGGAGAATTGGAGGCACGAGTATTGTGCAATAACACTTGCGATTTTTTTTTAACGATAATTAGTTTTGATATTCAATCTGGGATCTGTTTATGATCACTTAAAGGAGTTTTATTATGCTTGCTGAGTAGAATATTTTTCAGTTTTGTCGGCTATTTTTATATGTGTATATTTTTACAATCTATTTACGGTAAAAATTCGGTTACAGATCATATTTTTTTTTTATCACCAATGTAAATTAAAATCTTCATAATATGTTTTGTAAATACAATGTTATGGAAGATACAGCAGTATTCTTAAAAATTGTATTTAATGCACATTTCAAAATGAGAAAAACAAATTATTTGGCTGAAAAAACTTTAAAAAAAAAAAGGGGGGGGGGGCTAAATCTACTCCCCCATTTCTATTTTCAACTATCCGGAAATCGGCGTTTCCCGAGCATGCCGGTTAGTTAAGCTTTTACTGTAGTTCTCGAGGAAGGCCGCGACTAATCACTAGCAATTACCACAAGCATTATTCCTGTAATTTCTATAACTGTCTTGTATAAGAAAAAGGAATAATCTTTTGGAGGAAAGTCTTTTTTAAGCATTAGAACAAAATTTACTTTTTATATTTCCATTATAGTTTCCGGTTTTTATTTTATTTACCACCAAAGATGTATTGTTGTTTTAAAATAAAGGAGTCGGACTTTGGAAAGTATGTTTCTCTTTCACATTCTGCACAAAATAATACTTCATGTTCAAATTTGCCTCAAATAGGCAATAAGGAATGCAGTCAATTCACATGACATCACAATCAAATGAAAAGGTTACTGTGGATCCATTAACCATTTTACTATAGCTTGTTTCATTCTATAGTGTAACTGCACTGTCTCCCATTTCAAATCCCCTTGCAACTATGGGTTGTAGTTACACTCCCCCCATCTTCAGTTCAAACCCTCCTGCATTTTAGGAATGAAACCAGCTGATCGTTCAGAGAATCACAAAAGTTATTTTTACATAATTTAAATTCCAATAGCATCCTTTGCAGCAAACTTTATAATTTCACTGTCTTTTTTTAAAAAACTTATCTTCATTTTCAGTTATTTGTTTCAATTTTGATCCACACACAATATTGTTGTAAAGGAAAATAAACAAGCAAAATCGTTTTTTTATTTCTTTTCTTTGTAAAATCTTTGTTTCCCCCATGTTTTACATTCGTCATGTAACGGACATTTGTGTGGGTACAGTTAAAGATAAGCTACATTTTTTAAAAATCTTTTTATGAGCATTGGGAAAAAAAAAGATAGAAACTTGAAGAAAGAAAAAATCTATCACTCAAACCCAGATGAAACATTTTCAAAATTTTATTTATTTTGGGGCTCAAAATCAACCATCAAGATGCTTCTATTCTTCAAACTGCTAAAGAGATTTATTATTACACTACTTAAAAAAAAAAGCAAAAACTTCTATAATTAGAGGACAGTAGAAAAAATCGTATGTTCTTTTAATCAATAAAATTCTAAATTAGACATGACACAGGCTTGGAACAAAAAAAGCTGAACTTCATAAATCTGGTATTGTGTCAAACATAAACACCGAGAAGTAAATAAGTATTATTAATTGAACAATAAATGAATAAATTTAAACAAAAAGTGCTTGAGATATTAAAAATATTGCAGAATTATTATTTAAAAGAAAATTAATGGATAAAAAATGAATTCGCAAGTTTTGTTAAAATAAAAACTGGTAAAAATTATCTCGCTAAAAAATATGGCAATGTAAAAACTTTTTTTGATTATACATAATTATTAAAACTTTTGTTTTTCATTTTTGAGTTAAACAGTTCAAGCTATCTTTTATGCTTCAGTCTGCTATTTTCCTCCATTTTCTAAATTTTGCTTTCTTTCTTTGATTGGGTTTTTTCTTTATTTTTTTTCTCATTGCTATTTTCTTACTATGAAGTTCCTCTTGGTACCATTTGCCTGATGACCTAAAATCTTTGCACATGTTACTTACTATCAATAGCATCACGTAAAAAATCTTTTTTCTAAAATATTCAACAGCAGTCTGCTCTTTGCTCATTATTTTGTATTTAACAATCTAAATTGAACAATATGTTTCAATATATATTCTTCCTGATCTTTTATCTATCAAATCTAACATTATTTGAATGTGTACACGGCGTGCAGTTTTTGTTTGCGTGCCTTTCACGTCTTTTGTGTGCGCAACCCCCTCCCCCCAACGCATTACCAAAAATTTTAATGCAGATTTACATCGATCCCAAGAATGACAAAATTCGATGCCGGAAACGCTGAAATCCTCGTTTTCGCACAAATGTGTTATGTCTGTGTTGATAGACAAACGTTAGGGAACGAAAACTAACAAAAAAAAATCGAAATAACTAACAAAAACCAAGAATATTAAAAAGAATGCGAAAATAAAATGGCTTCCTTCACGGATACAATCTTTTTTTCTCACGAAATTCGGATCGGAAGAAATTCGTGGATGATTTTCTTTCATCCAATCAAAATTCGGAATGAATTGCGATTGGATGAAACGAGAAAGAAAAGAATACAAACTTTTCAGGCATTCCCCCAATGCTAAATTTTGACCCCAAAGCGCGGCAAAACGCCGATACATAACTTTTGGCAGGATTACGCAATATCTTATGAATTCAAAACTCTTTCGCCTTACAGACATAAGCAAAATTTTCACATGGCGCACAACTTTTGTTGGGGTGAGCCCCCCCCCCCCCAACACATTAACAAAAATTTTAATGCAGATTTTCATCGATCCCAAGAATGATTAAATTCGATGCCGAAAAAGCGGAAATGTGTCACGTCTGAAATTATCTTTAGTTCCAATCCATAATCCAGTTTTAAAACAAAAGAGAACTTGAGCCCTTTTTTGAAATGATTAAACAAGTAGCTAACTAACTCCGCTCAAATTTTTTTTTTTGTACCAAACTTCTAGAATTTTGCTACCTAATGGAAAAACTTCTATGAACAGAAATCCACTCACTTGATAAATGTTATTCAATATGCACACAAGCCTCTTCTTTATTTTCTAATTATTATTACTGTTGTCAATTCTTAGGTATCATTAATGACAAGAAAAAAGAGGGAAGAACAGTATACAGAAAAGGGGTTTGGGAAAATTCTGATTTTAAGAAATGCAGAGAGTTCTTGACAATAAAAGGAATTGGAAAAGAAACAAAACAGTTTGCATTAAAATACTGGATTCAATGGAATTCAAGATTTTTTAGGAAATTTTAACTATGCTTAAATAATTAATCCACGGCCACAGCTAATTGGCTTTCTTTACATTTAGAAGCCAATTAAAAAATAAAATCTCCACAAATGAAATACCAGTTATATGGAATGGTACTTCAAAAACTTAACTCTTTAATTGCTTTCAATTTCATCTTAATATTAAAGATTCAAAAATGAAACAGAATTTATAGTTTCTCTTTCCAATAAAGGACGTATCTCTGAATTAATAAAAACTAAACAACTGATTGTATTTTTATATTCCTGTCCAAAATAATGAAGTAATCTTAAGCTTTTATTTCTTTTAAATATCTGTTAGTTAATGGAGCACAGCATGGAGTTATAAAGAGTAACTCCATTCCATTTCCAAAGGAATTAAAATATTTTATGGCAAGTATTAAGAAACTACACTCATGAAATAAAATACAGCAACTTCTTTATTTCACTTTAATGTTTGATGAAGTATACAGAAAAAAACTGAGAAATATCAAGCTGATATTAGAAACATGATTAAGAGCATTACAAACTAGTAGGTAACATGCATACTTAATACAGTTTCCAATTTCTTAAGAGTATTTCTGGGTAATAAGCTTTGCAACTGTTTTTCTTCATTTGCCATATAATTTAACACAAAGTACTACATTGCAAAACAGGTTTTTCTGTCATTTGCAAACTAAAAAGAAAAAAAATAGCATATAACAAGGCTTCTTAAACCATAAAGATGAATATTTGGCTCAAGCAGTCACATAGAAAGGGGTGGGCAAGGGGGCTATCAATGCCCCAGTTACCATAAAAATTACAGCTTTTCTTTCATATTTAAAAAAATAAAATACAATCAGAAGACGAAAAATAAATACTATGCCCTTGTTGCGATTTTCCTTCACTACACTACTGGGCTCATGAAATTTAGGAAAATTTCTGGTAAATTGTTTCCCAAAATAATCGAGAGAAAAAATGTCCATTAACACACTTCTTTGCAGTTCACCAAACACTATTATTACGAAAGTTTCTTTGCATAGACTGATTCATTTATTTGTAATTCTAAGTTATCTGTACAATTGTAGTTGAAAGTAGTTATGAGATGGAAAAGTTTAAGAAGCCGTGGCATGTAAGTAAAACAGCTGCATCAAAATGGATGAAAATGAATCCCATTTCACCTATAGATATCACACAAGGCTTTTTATTTATGAGTAAGATACAGAAAAGGATGTGAACAAGTCAAATGCAGCTTAATGATATTAACACTGAAAATTCACATGACCTAGACCAGCACAGAAAGACATTTTATTTTTATTATTGAAAATTAATTTAATGGAGCATTTTGTTTGGTTTTTTTTGCATATATAAGAGCTTGATACAGGGGTTTTGCCTGAAATATACAGATACAAATCAGGCATATCATACGTCATCAATTTTAAATGCACACAAAAGAGATACCAGTATAAAAATCTTTTTCTTTTGTACATTATTTGTACAAATCATACACATTACTTTCAGGCAATCTCTCATATCAGACAAACAACAACAATAATTTACACGATCTTCATTTGATTGATTTGATTAAAATTAGGACAAATCAACAATTAAAAATATTTCTGAGTAACACTTGTGGTTCCTATAGTATAACAGTGTATGAGTTTTCAACAAATAAATATTTCAAAATCTCACAAATGTGAAAGTCAACATGGCAGTCAACAAATAATGTGCCTACTGTCATGATCTGTAAGTTAAGAACTGAATCAACCTTTTAGGCAAAGGCAAATGGAAGACTTTGGAATGGGATACCCGCTGCAAAATCTTATCTCTGCAGGCTATTTTCAAAGATGGAACTGTAGGGAAAAAATTAAATTAACAGAAATACTACACAACATATGAATTAGAAGCCACTTCAAGAACATCAGAAATAGAATATTTTAACTTCAAGTAAAATTCAATTCTGCATGCACCTAGATTTCAATAAAATATGTTAGCCGATAAATATGACAGAACAAAGCTAAGGTAATAAATAACCATGCAAATTTGAATTAAGATCAGAACAAATCAACAATTAAAAATAATTCTATGCAACACTTCTGGTTTTAGAGGTAATAGTTATAAGGCCAATAAATTTATGGTCTTTACTGAAAAATTACATAACTGAAATAATAAGATAACAGTAAGGACGAAAAAAAAAAAAAGATTTTACTGTCACAGCTTTTTATAGACATACAACTAGCTAGAACAATCATAAAATTAGCTTATTACAGTATGAACCAATACTTGATTCTACTTTTAATTTTTTTAGAACTGTGATTCTGTTGCTAAGCCATTTTTTAATATATCTACAATTTTATTATATCTTTCCCTACTATTAACATTTATTTTTCGAGTTTTCATTTTGAACAACTTTTTTCTTTTATTGAAAAATAAGGAATGTAATGGGATACCTAGCAAGCACATCTTAAAGTTTTAATTCTTTTAGGCTCAGCATATTTTTATAACAAGACCCTGTACAGATTTTATATAAGATTTATCTTTCTTTTGGTAAAGAATTTGGAAATTTTGTATAACAGTTTCAACAAGAAGCTGGAAGACCAAGTACATTTGAAAACAGGTAACATTTATAATTCTTTTAATAATATATACTTGAATATGGAGTTAAAATATTTTCTATTCCTTGGCTTAATATTTTTTTCTAGGGCTGCTAGGAGATATCAATTTTGTGTTCATATGTGTTAACTTCTGACAAAACTGTTACCTCTTCTTTGTTGATTAGTTGCTTGTATAATATGCTTCTTGAAACATTTAGGTTTTATGAAAGAGGCTAAAAAATATGGTGGTCTCTTTCAATTCTTCCCACAAAAAAAGTCTACATAACATCTTTACATCTGTAAAATTAGAGAAAGGGCAGGATTTTGAAAAGAATGGATAAATGATCTTTGCAATTTTGAAAACTTCCATTTAATGAAATGGTAAATTAATTATTTTGCTTTCATTCTACAAAGACAAAATCTTTCTAGCCAAATTTTACAATACTGTTTGATTTATGGATAGCGTTATTTGCAGGTACTCTAACTGCGGATAAAACGTTATTTGCAGGTACATTGTGCCAACGTCTGGTTCTTGCCTGATCACCCTAATTAAGTAGCATCGGATGTGGTCAGTATTTGGGAGGGTGACCGCCCGAGAAACACTGTTGGCTTCCTTTAAGTTTTTGACTCATGGACTGTGTTAGTTATACCAGATCAAGTGGAATTAGTTTCAATGGGTAAAATATCTGCGGATAAAATATTATTTACTGTTTAAGAATAAATAATGAGTTGTACATTTTTTCTGTAATCTTAATAATTTAAGAAAGATTTTTAAATATAATTCTAGACATTATTTCTCATTGCTGAACTTGCATTCAAACTGTTTCCTCAGTTCTACAAATATTTAATAGTTTGTTTTTAATTCATTGTTAAAAACTGAAGTAGAGAGATGCTGTTTATTATTGAACTCTACCTACTTTGGGATAATGGGATTAGAAGGTACTGTATTTTTGGACGAAACATCATTTATTAGGCTGTTGGCACATTCTGTTCAATTTATTTTTCTTCTATAGGAGTAATTAATGAGACCTCGAAGCAAATATTCATACATTTTTCAATTTAAATCACATGCAAGCACTGAGTAATGGAAAGGGAGTAAGAATATAGTTATTTAAAATATGCTTGAAAATTGTTAAGGTTTAGAAAAAACAGAGCAAAATCGAATAAAATATTGAATTTATAGACAATGGTTTTAAACATAATTAGTGAAAATTCAAATTCTTAAACAGATTGTTTAAATAGTTGAGAGTACAAAAAAAAAGCTCTCAACCTGCTATCCGGATTCAAACCCATGACACTTTAGTTAGCAGTCACACGCTTTACGAACATGTCACTCGGCCATGACGTGAAGAGGTATGGGGTCATTTAGTTTCTTTCTTTAGCCTCTCACCGTTTGTTAAAATTTTTAACGATGACTAATTCTGCATTTTTTTCAATGTAGATTTGCATTTTGTAAATGGGATTACAGCGTTTTCAAACTATTGACTTTCAACTGCAAAGCAGGGATGAGATTGGCAAAAAAGCAAAAAGACTGAAATCATACGCAAGCAAAACATTTGTACCATAATTTATATGTGAAAGATGTTTTAAGTAAAACATCAGAACACACAATATGATGAAAATATTACACTATAAGAATTAATAACTTAATTATTTATAATTCAGTATGTATAAATAAGAAAAAGAATATTAAATTATTATTAAATCATTCACATTAGAAGTTAAACAAGTTTAACACATCATCAGGTGCATCAGAAAATACAAAATTAGACATTAAAACATTTACCACCTGTACATCACTGCAATTTTATTTCTTTATCTTGGTACGTCCTACAAGATGACATTAAGTTTTCTACTAATTTTTTTTTCAACATGTTCATGCATTTTTTTTTTTTTTTTTTTGCAAAATATGCCTCAGAGGTTTTTTCTTCTGCAAAATGTGGTATTTAATACTTTGAATGGCACTGAATGTTGGAATGTTCATCCTTGTAGAGCTTGCCGATATAACTCAGTTTCCTAGCCGGTGGAGTTAAGCCGCACGATCGAGCATATTTTCCCAGAATTTTCTTTCGAAAACGGAAGATAGGAAGGTTTCTTTTCTTTGTGTGAAAGCGGAATTTTCGGAAGAAAAGGCAAATTTTTGCGGTAAAAAAAAAAAAAACGGAATTTTGAGAGAAAAAAAGACAAAAAAGTGGAATTTCTTCAAAATAACAAAAAAGCGAAAGAATCTCATCCTTGTGCAAAGGGAAGTTTAAAATTTCGCAAGACATCTTTCAGGTCTTAGAAGCTCATCAGGATCAGAAATTTGGTTTTTATTGATAATTTGCCATGAGAATTAATATCATGGCTGGGAAAAATCAGTAAATATATTTTCTCTACCAAATTCAATAAAATGAATTAGAAATCAGCTGTCCAAACCAAATTAAATGTGAAAAAAAAAATTGTTGCATGTCTCCAATGAGATACTGAACATTCTAATCTCATAAAGACAAAAAGAACATTTCCAAGTACAAAAATAACTTTTTAAAATTTCTACAGAAGCATACTAAATTTGACAAAACCTGCAAGTAATCCATAGGTACAATATACCTGCAAATAATGTTTTATTCGCAGATACAGTACCTGCAAATAATCACTTCCTTGATTTATACTTGTAATTACAAATTATAAAAACAAGATATATAGCACAGAAAATGAATTCTTTAGCAACTGTTAACTTTTTCAGAACTATAAAGTAACTCAAAATGTTAAAATGAAAATCACTATTCATGGAATTCTTATACTGGCATAAATCTCTCAAAGGCGATCAGATTTTTACTTAATTAATCTCATTAGCAATACCATAATAGTGAGTTATTTCACATATCAACAAATTAATATTTCTCATGAAATAATGCAAAAAATTGGAATTAAATGCATTTCTCAAGACTGCTTTTTTCATGACTTTTTCAATTTGTTTTATCAATGAATGCTAAATAGCCAGTTTCTAGCTCTAATTTCATCAACTGTCAAAAACAAATTTTGGGACAATTCTGCTAATTAATCAATAATTTACAATTATATACATAAGTTTTCCAATGAGCCACAGACTGCATTATTCAAGAATTAGAAGCAATTAAAATTTAATTATCAAAATATTGCTCCTTACTCATTTAAAATTTATTAGGGTAAGTATCAAATGTTTAGCATTTGGTTATGTCAACAATAGTCTAACAGTTTTACAGAATTGTAAGAGGTATCCAGGATGAAAACTACTGATAAATTATTTAATTACGAAAATACATATACAAGTTTTATAATTAGCAGGAGCTAGATGTATTGCAGCACACTTGAAAAGTACATCTCAATGTGAGAGCCGTGTGCGGCACAACCCATTTCGACTTCACACACTGTTTCTCAACATAGTCGGAGTGACAGTTGCAAAAATTTTTCAAGCATATTTTCCAAGTCTCATACTGGGTGTTCAAAGGCAATGTTCTTGATGTATGCTTAGAAGAAAAAGTCTAAGGGGAGAGTCAGGTTTGAGGATCTGAGAGGCTATGTTATGGACCCACAATGTCCAAACCAATGCTATGAGAGCAATTGTTTAAATGATTCCATCCATGTGTCGAGTAGTGTGATGGAGCATCAGCAAGTTGAAAAAAGAAAAAAAAATTGTCCAGTATCTGGGGTATAACATAATTCTAAAGCCTATCCAAGAAAACACAATTGATAGGGTATTTATAACAAAGACATTAGCTTATTTACTTCTTTAACTCCTTACTTCATTGCAACACCACACATTCACCTTAAAGCTGTCTTTTTCAATCAGCCAGCCTTCAAGTGGATTCTCAAATCCCCATATAACCAGCAACTTGGTCTGTTCACAACCCATGAAATATTAAATAATCTGTGAAAACATTAGCATGAAAAATGTTGTCAAAGTCAATGCGTGATAAATATATACACAGCGAATTTGTATTTTTGCATATTGTCACTGGATTTCGAATTTCTGCAGTAAATGATTTTTGTACACACTTAACCAGTCTTTTGCGAATCATATTGTGCACAGTTGACTTAGGGAATTTTACTTCCCTACTTGCAAGGGGAACTAACTCAGCCTCCAACAAAAATCTTAACAAATCACTTCCACTTGTTCTGTGGGCACCATTTTACCACAAATAAGGTACATGTTTCCAGTACCATATTATGCCAATCTTTGGTATATGCATTGCCTGAGGTACAATCCTGCATTTTTGATGGAGCTTTCTCACCACACTGACTAGATACTTAAATTGTTCTAAACAGTAATAACATTGAACTGTTTGCTGCACAGTTAAGTCATTTCTCGCTGAAGAAACAGCCAGAATAAAAATGTTCATACCATTAATCACAGCCAGCAACACAGTTCTTTACAAAAAATTCTTTAAAAAAAAAAAAACACTTGAAGGCCTACCATATCATCTGCAGCAAATACAATTGCCCATAGTATTTTTTTAAAAATAACTAATAGCAAATTTTTATCACTAGTATTCATCCCAGACACCCTATATTAGGATTTCCTGTCCATCAGAATTCCAGTAATTATTGAAACTAGTCATTTAGATAAAATTAAAATATTGATGATATAATAATAATTTGAGATGCTTCCAATTCCTGTTCTCTAAATATTTAAATGACTCTTAGAATCTGAAGCTTGGAATTACAGAGAAACTGCTCTTTCTATACAAATGATGCTCGAGTATTTACTGTATTTAGCTCATCAAATATATATATATATTACATAATAATCAAAGAATTAAATCTCGATAAGGTGTAATTAATGGAGAAAATGAATGCAACCAAAGAAAGACGAGTTGTGGAAAATCAGATAAATTTGTAGTACTAAATTTCATAATTTTCTCTTTGCATTAAAATATTTGCTGAATTATGTATTTAAATGAAAAATACTTACTACCAAAAGTCTGTATAATACGAACTTGCTTTGTAGTACCATACAAATCAATGACAGCATATATTGGACCACTTCTATATGGAATACCCGTAGCACAGGGACCAAAAACATCCCCATTCAGTAACATGTACATTTCAGCTAAATTATCTCGTATCACATAAGTCACACCAATACGGCTTCCAACATCAGCTGGATACATATACTTCCTAAAATGATTAAACACAATTTAGAAAACTATTTGTTCCAATGTCTAAGCAAATATTCACTTTCTTTTTTACAGTAATCATGGATATTGATTTTAAAGATACGGTTCAATGAAAGAAAAAATTTAAATAACTAATCATGACAGCACTGAAAGATTAATAAGACTTTGAATAAACCAGTGGGAGTGGCCTCCCCTAAACTTTCTCGTATACTTCCCCAAAAAGGTGCTGTTTCCCCTCCCACCGCGTGGATAAATTAGAAGACCACATACCAAATTTCAATTATCTAATGCAAGTTACTAAAAGATTTGCACACATCTAAGCAGCCTTTCAACTTGCCAGCAATATCTCCGATCTGATTGTTACAAATTTACTACCGATAGTTGTAGTTGAAAATATGCACATTGGCAGAGTGCTTAAGAAATTAAAAAAGCATGAAAAACAGAACTGATGAATCAATTGACACTAATTTTGGTTTGTTACTTTATAACTTTACTTTTAACAACTACTTTCGTTCTGTCAGAGTAAAAATAATGCAAAATCCACCCAGAAAAAAATGCATTACAAAATATACAAAATAAAACTAACTGCAAATCAAATATGCAACTCTTATTGAGAAAATGCTTCGGCATGAAAGAAAAATTAAAAGAAAAAACTCCATAATTAATTCACTTTTATTCAAGAAGAATTTGGCAGTAAGCCAAGACAGAACGTATTATGGGAACAGCAGTAAAAACACGTGCTTTTCTTTTGCTTCGTACAATGGCGAAGAAATCAAATATGCAAAGTCAACCAATTGACGGACTTGGCCCAAAATTTTATACGGACCTATATTCATGACGATAAAACTTTGTACCAAATTTTATCCATATAGCTATTCAAGTTTGAGTTATAGTGTTCGCATAACTTCAGACATACAGACTTCCCGTTGACGGATTTTGTCCAAAATTTGATAGAAACCTACAAATTATGTTTAAAGACCACATACCAAATTTCATCCCCGTAGCTCTAATAGTTTTCGAGTAATCATGTTCACATAATTCCAAAATTGTGTTTTTCGGACTTAGGGAGGTCTAAAACGTGGAGATTCGTCAAAATCTCGAGTTCGAAGTTTTTGACAATTACAATACTTTCTCCTTGCATACTTCGTATACGAGAAAGTAAAAATACAGATAAAATAATAAGATAATCCTGCATTTGCTAATATTAATATGAAAGTAATAAAAATATAAAGGAAAAAGAGTAAAATTGTAAATTCAATTCTATAAACTTACTCATTTTCATTGTAGTTTTCATCAGAACTTTCTTCAGAATAAAGAGATGACATGCTATTTACTGAGTCTTCACCATCCGAGTTAGAGAAATTAAGTAATTTATGACGTGATGGCTGCAAAACACTAGTAGGTATACTTCCTTTGCTGGTATGTATATGATTATTACTTTCTGAAAAGAAAAACATGTAAATAAATTGAAGGGTACAGAAAGAAAAATACTTAAATGTTTTTAGAACACTTTTATAATCAATAGACAGGTGGCCCAAGGCCTGGGCAACTACCCATGGCACCCAAGTAGGAGTGTGAAGAGGAAAAAAACGTTTTAATAGACTAGAGAAATAAAGTTATATTTTAAAAATTTGATGAATATATTATTTTAGTTCCAATAAGACCACTATATAATCTAAAATACAACCTAAAGTTAAAAATTCTCTCCCCAATATTATTAGGGATGAGATTGGCAAAAAAGTAAAAAGACTGAAATCATACGCGAGCAAAACATTTGTACCATAATTTATACGTGAAAGATGTTTTAAGAAGTAAAACATCGGAACACACAATATGATGAAAATATTACACTATAATAATTAATAACTTAATTATTTATAATTCAGTATGTATAAATAAGAAAAAGAATATTAAATTATTATTAAATCATTCACATTAAAAGTTAACAAACAAGTTTAACACATCAGGTGCATCAGAAAATGCAAAATTAGACATTAAAACATTTACCACCTGTACATCACTGCGATTCAACAAACACCCAACAGAAGTCTGAGAAGAATTATATTTAATAGCCTTTTGATAAAAGTTAGCTCAAAAAATAAATAAAAATAAGGACAAATAATTTCTTTTTCTTCATGCAATTGTGTAAAGTGTATTAGCTCTTTATAAATTATAATAATGTATCACATACAGGGATGAGATTGGCAAAAAAGCAAAAAGACTGAAATCATACGCGAGAAAAAATTTGTACCATAATTTATACGCGAAAGACGTTTTTAAGAAGTAAAACATCAGAACATGCAACATGATGAAAATATTATACTATAATAATTAATAATTTTATTATTTATAATTCAGTATGTATAAATAAGAAAAAGAATATTAAATTATTATTAAATCATTCGCATTAAAAGTTAACAAACAAGTTTAACACATCATCAGGGGCATCAGAAAAAACAAAATTAGACATTAAAACATATTTACCACCTGTGCATCACTGAGATGCAACATTCACCTAACAGAAGTCTGAGAAGAATTATATTTAATAGCATTTTGATAAAAGTTGGCTAAAAAATAAATAAAAATAAGAACAAATAATTTCTTTCTGCTTCATGCAATTGTGTAAAGTGCTCTTTACACACTTAGTGCTTTTGTGTCAAGTAAGCTCTTCATAAATTATAATAATGTATCACATACTGAATTCTGTTTTATTTCTTTTATTTTTATACTTTTTTTCAAAAGTAACAGCACAATGATTTTGTACCTTATAAAGTGAGAGGGGTCTAGAAATTGTACAGTTACAATGACAGATTCATTTAGCATTAGTGTTATCTGAAACATTTCCTTAATTGTTAAAGAAGTAGTTTCCTTTCATTTTTTTATTTGTGTGGCTTTTGTTGGTAACAAATCTCCATTAACATGCTTCACCCCTTGTTTTGGAGGGCCCCTATCTTTAACAGATTTTTCTTCAATAAAGGATGTGTTTATACCCTCTGCAAGTTTATTTTCAGTAGAGGTTAAAGTTTTTGCACAGTCTTCATTAGCATCTCTTTGTTTAATTACTGGTATAGTTGTTGGGACTACATTATCTCTAGAATGCCTAGGTAAATCATCGGTTTTATTTTTTATTTTGAGAAGATTTTTTTTTATGTCTTATTCTCTGCTTAACCTCTTTTGACAGAACACCGCCCCATGCCTCTGTGCCTTGAAGCCATGACAGCTATTTTACAGTTTATTGGGCACAAGACGGAATACCTCTTTTGACAGAAGTTTCTCTTTTTTTTTATGTAGTTTATATATTTGTTTCCATTTTTTTATTTTTTATTATTTCCTCATCTTGGTATATGCCCTACAAGATGACCTTAAGTTTTCAACATGTTCATGCAAAAAAAAAAAAAAAATTTTTTTTGCAAAATATGCCACAGAGGTTTTGAAAATCTCATCCCTGCATATACTATAATTTCTGTTTTATTTCTTTTATTTTTATAAATTTTTGCAAAAGTAACAGCACAATGATTTTGCACCTTATAAAGCAAGAGGGGCCGAGATATTGTACAGTTACAATGACAGATTCATTTAGCATTATTGCTATTTGAAACATTTCCTTAATTGTTAAAGAAGTGGTTTTCTTCCATTTTTTTTAATTGTGTGGCTTTTGTTGGTAACAGATCTCCATTAACACGCTTCACCCCTTGTTTTGGAGGCCTCCCATCTTTGACAGATTTTTCTTCAATAAAGGATGTGTTTACATCCTCTGCAAGTTTATTTTCAGTAGAGGCTAAAGTTTTTGCACAGTCTTTATTAGTATCTCTGTTTAATTACTGGTATAGTTGTCGGGACTACACTATCTCTAGAATGCCTGGGTAAATCATGTTTTATTTTTTTTATTTATGTCTTCTCTGCTTTTTTGTGGCATTTGCACACAGCTTTTTAGCTGCCTCTCTTTTGACAGAAGTTTCTTTTTTTATGTAGTTTATTTGTTTTTGTTCCATTTTTTTTAATTTCTTCATCTTGGTATGCCCTACAAGATGACCTTAAGTTTCCAACTAATTTTTTTTTTTCAACATATTCATGCATTTTTTTTTTTTTTTTGTGCAAAATATGCCACAGAGGTTTTTTCTGCAAAAAGATGGTATTTAATACTTTGAATGGCACTCAATGTTGGAATGTTCATCCTTGTAGAGCTTGCTGATATAATGTTGATTCGTCAGTAGAAGATGAATCAGTTTCCTAGCTGGTGGAGTTAAGCCGCACGGTCGAGCATATTTTCCCGGAATTTTCTTTCAAAAACAGAAGATAGGAAGGTTTCTTTTCTTTGTGTGAAAGCAAAATTTTCTGAAGAAAAAGCAAATTTTTGCGGTTAAAAAAAAAAAAAACATGGAATTTTGAGAGAAAAGACAAAAAAGCGAAATTTCTTCAAAATAACAAAAAAGCGGAAATTCGCGAAAAAGCGGAACAATCTCATCCCTGTTAAATCATATTTGCAGGCAAAACATGCATATTTCTAAGTGAAAGTTTGTTTGACATTTAAAATGCAGATATTATAGAATTTTTTAAAAAATATGTTGGTGGGGAGGTGCACCATATTGTTGCCTTGCCCAGTTGGTAAAGTCACTTCGGGCTGCTTCTATCAATAGAACTTTCAAAAGTGGCCTCAGCATCTCTCAGAATACTTTTAATCAAGAATTCAATTTCCGAACTATCCTGGATTTTCAAGTTGAAGAAACCACACAGTAAAATTTCCATGTGCCTCATCTCAATCAACCAGTGATAATAAATTAACAGATATATAAGCTTACATTTATACCCGAGTCAAAAATTATGCATTCTTGGAAAATTTCTGTTGATACGCATCTACAGAGAGTTGCATGGAACAAAGAGTTAGGTATCACAATTTCAGATTAATTGATAATTGTTTAATAGTATGAGTATAATGCTGTAAGAGCCCAATGGGTACATAAATACTGTGGATTAATGAAGATTCTATATAATTTTACAAGTAGATAGATGTTCAAAATTACAGTATAAACATGTAACAATTTTTATATGACTATATAAAAATTGACATACCAAATTTCACAAAATGCAAATGAAGTATTAAATTATATTTTGTGAAATGCAAAGGTTTGTGCATTTAATGAAAATTCTGAACAATATTTTTTGATATTATTTAATTATGGCCAGCATATTGATGAAAAAAAGATGAATGACCTTTCCATGGTACAATTTCTACAGATGACATTACAAAAGGTATATATACTTTCTGTAAATATGTATTGAATTATCAAAATTTTGTACATAGTTTTTGTCATTGCTGCTTAATAGATTCAACTACAATTAATAACAGAATTCTACATACACAACAATAAGAAAAGCTTTAAAATTTTAAAAGGCATAGAATTTCAAAAAAAAAAAAAATTAAGTTTAAGAAAAATCTTTCTTAGTAATTAACAGTTTTTAAAAAATTGATCTGGTATTCAAAAAGACTGTTTTTATTATCTAAAACACAAACAGTGCTCATAAGAATGTTAGTGTAAACTCGCAACACAACTTTCTATTTGTAGCCTTATTTCACTGAAATAATGCCATATAAATAGGGAAAAAAATTAATAAAGACCCAAACAAAAATAAATGATAAATGTTGCAATATATAAAACATTGAGACTTTAAAGTTGTTACTTTATTACTTATACATGTTACGATCAATGTGATTAATTTGTTATTAATACTAACCGCTTAATCACATTGACCGTAACATATATATGTATGAAAATATTCCGTTGAGTAACGTAGAGGCAGGCGTAAAGAAAATGACACTTGTTAATAACCAAAAAATAGATACACTTAATTAAAATGATGCATATTATTTTAAATGTTACAATAATCACATCCAAACAATGGCCATGAGGGAAAATCTTAGGCACAAAGGCAGTGCATGCTAACAGAAAGTGTGACATCGTAAAAAGAGAATATTACAAAAATGTAGCGAGCTTAAATACTTTTGGAAAAGGGGAAAGTCCCAACAGTGAAGATTCTCATAACTCTTTAAGTTAAACTACACTTTAGTGATTAAAAATTAAGCAGCATTAGTGTGAAAACAAATTTAGACGTAAAGTCGATTAAATCAAAAGGTTCACATCTACCTCAATTTCCATGGGCGGAGATCAATTCGAGAGATGGAGGTCCACTTTTCTGAACAATTATTGAAGCAATATTCATATTTAAAGGTCACTGCAACACACTATATTTACTGACGATAGCGAAAATCTACACAAATTTATTTACATTCTCCGCACAAAAATATTAAGATATTGTCATTCAATTTAAACAAATTAATAGTTATTTACAAAGTTAAAAAAGTTTCCAAACATATCCATTCAAAAATGTTAAAAATTTGCATAATTTGACTACCATCGTCAGCAGAATAGTTGTGACACACGGAAAAAAAATTCTAAATCATTACATACACACCACAAAAGCTTCATAACAGAAACTAACTCTTTCTGCTGTCTACATGTAAAATTTTAATGTTAATTCACCCCCCCCCCTAGGGTTAAAATTGAAAAGGCAGCATTCTAGTTTTATCATCTTGCTAATGGAATGGTACTGGTCAAGATAAAGACTTTATAAATTAGTAACAATCTGAAAAAAATATGAAATGCTTTCCTCATTGGAAGTTAGACTATCTTCAGTGTGGATATTAGCTACTCAATGTAACAGCTTTCTTTTTAGAGGTCCCAATGAGACAATCTTATAAATTCATTTCTGGAAAGCAAAGATAAACCTGACAATATCAGTTATCAAAGAATAATTGAAAAGAAGTAGAAGGCAGATGTATTTATAAAGAAAACATGCACAATAGTATTTCTTAACCATAAAACGACTATCTAATGATTAAAAACATCAGAAAGTAATTATCAAGTTTTTTTAAGAGCTATAGATGTCTTACCATAAATTGTTGGATATAACTTATTTATACATGTATGATCAAAAAGGCTCATATCAGCAGTACTAATTGGTAATATCCAACTTTGTCCTCCATCCACCAAACCCGGTAGAGCATATTGAGGTAGATCAAAATTTGTTGAAGGATTCTCTTGAGTTAAACCACACCTCAAATTTCCAATCCATCCATGCTCAAATTTTTCAATTTCTAAAAGAAATATTTCACCAGGCAGAAGGGGTTCCTTAGAAAATGTTATTCCATAAGCATACCCAGATTTCCTGTAAGCTACAGTGTTATTCTCAGAGAGAATTATATTCCTTCCATGATATTCATGAAAAGTCACTGGAGCTGGGATAGAGTAGAAGGAATCATTTCCCATAACGGACTTGCATTCACTTGCACTAAAAAAAAAAAAAAAGTAAAATAGTTAATTGTAAGTCACACTCAGTATATAATATGAAATACATAGAATAACTTAATGAAGTACGGTCATGTGGGGTAAAGTGGTCATAATTAAAAAAATAAGCATAAAAACATATTATAAGTGAACAAAGCTTTTAAATATTTAGCAAAACCCAATATAGTTTCAACTTTAAAAGACAATCAGTTTATTTGTTCAAATTTATATATTTTTAATAACCTAGGATCAAAAGTTAGCTTATCAAGAATTTTAAGGATATCCGACTCTTCAATTCCAACAATGTTATGATTTTCAGGAAACGTGTAATAGTCTGAAGTTTTAGATATTTTATTGACAGAAAATCTCCTATTTTATCAAAAACCTATCCAATAAGCTCTTTGATAGATCCCCCCTTCATATTTTGCCAACATCTCACAGAAATACAGTGATAATTGATTATCTGCAATTGTGGATTCACTTGACTGAATAAGACATTTTCTGCTTTTTATCAAGTTTTTCTTTGCATGCTTTTTTAACTGTTTTCTTCCATCTCTTTCTTTTTGTAGTTGTTTTATTACTAATTTCTACACAAACCTTCATTGTTGTTTTTGAACTTTTCTTTTTTCTCTTGAATTCTATATGACCACTTTATGTATAGATGAAACAGGTGGTTATAGAGTTGTAAGTACAGCTCATGTCAAATCTTTTAGAGTGCAATTATACAAAAATTATAGTGCAATTACGCATAGCCTTTTTAACTCTTCCATAAGTCGTGTAACTTCCGTGCCCATTATAAATTAAAAGAACAGGTTTTTTTTCAAATCTAAAGAAAACTGTATGAAGCCAAGTCTTCCAAGCCATACCTTTAGTCTATTTAGCACTACCTTTAGTCTATTGCTCATATAAATGAGCTCTTTTGTAAAAAATAAAAGGTAGCATGAAATTATTTGCTGGTGCACTAAAAAGTACATCCTTTTTTGCAATTGGCGTATTTCTTATGAGTTACGTGATGCTTTTGGTACAAAAATTGGGGTTATCCAGTTTAAAATCTTTAATTATAATCTGTAATATATTTTAAATTAATATTTAACTAAGACCTGTCTAATAAATTAAGCTTAAGAAATTTTAAAACAGTGATGTATGTTAAGTCTATCCCTATGACCACTTTACCCCATCTTACTTAAATTACTATAAAATAATATCTGTAATTAATTCAACTTATCTGTTAATGAGCAAGTATTCTTAAGATCTATATGAAGCTTTCTGTAGAGTCAATCTAATGAAAACTTAATTAAACAAAATGTAAGAGAAGTTAAATTAGGCATTCCAACTTCAAACTGCTACATAAACAAACAAAATGGGTGTTTTCTCCTACTAAAGTGTTGCAATTACTATAATTTTGAATGTTAAACTTAGTTCTTAACTATTCAAAGCTAAAATAAAAAATATATATTCGTACCAATATTCATTACAAAGTTATAGCATTTTATTTGATGCAGGACCACTTGACTCCACCTGACCCTATACCTTAAGGCAGAATTCCAGTAAAATAAAACAGCAGTTCAGACAGAATAATGTCTTCAAATTAACTTTTCATTAAATAGATACATAGTCTAGAAATATTTAGGTGTTAAAGTCTACCAATCATGAGTTTTAGTTATTCATAAAATTATTTCATTTCCAAGATGATACTTGGTGATACATTATCAAAATGTAAGAATTGGGCTTAAATGTATTAGTTTAAAATATTGGGAATGAGAATAAAAGTGCTACATTCTATAATGGGAATGCTTTTGAACTACAATGCATATGATGGAATAAAATCAACTTATTAAAAAAGTGAGAATCATTTTAATGACAAAGTTAAGAATACTATTATAGTGAAAAGACAACACATTAAAAGACTGTTCACTTGATTTAAAATATACAAGATCAGTTTGTTAGATAAGCTAAGTTTTGTTGGTTGAAGATGTGTTATTTACAACTGCCAATTTCATTTTTCTACTCAATATCTTTAAACCTTGGTTAATGGATATAGAGCTTACAGAGATCCACTTGATTATGAAAATTTTAAATTCCACATCATTACAGGTTACAGAGTTGAAAATAGGGAGAAAAAAAATGCTAAAAGGGGCATTTGCTTGTATTAAAAGTTAAGGTAATGGTTTTAAAGAACTTTACAGTGGAAACTGTAACAAAAGAAAATTTGAGTGGAATAATTTTGAATAGTTGTCATTAAAACAGATGAATAATAATAGTAATAAAAGAACTTAACTGTGGTGTCAAAAGGGTTTATGTAGAATTTACTGTACCCACTTACTTTGTTCCTCTTAGGATCGCCAACTCTTTGCCGCCAAGAACGGCGATGAGAGAACATTTGTTTTGGATGCGTCTGGATGTTTTTAACGAGTGACAAGCGCACATGTGCACAAATTGATCTTTTTATCAGTGTTTTGCTTATCGGGCTTTATTGCACCACATTTCGATTGGACTGTTTTGTTCAACTCTAAGATGCGATTGGTCAATAAATTCGAGTTTGAATAAAACTTTGTTTGGAATTCTTCGGATTGAATATCGGTTCAGTACTGTGTATATTATTCTGTGTGTTTCGTTTCTCAATGAATAAGCGATGATACGAGTATTCCGCTATGCTGAAAGTGAAGCCGCTGATGTTTTGTTAAGTTAAAAAATTTGCCCGGTACACACTTGAAATGCCACAGCCATTGCGTGCTCAATCTCTCGTTTTCAGGTGACGCATGTGCAAGAGAGCAATAAAAATCGCACTGCACATCCAAAACAGTATTTGGCGATGGTACATGAAATTGTGCCAAGAAAAATTGGCGAGAAACAGGTGGGTACCGTAAACTCCACATTTACCGTCAAAAGCTTTTGTGGTTCAGTTGAATCCCAGTATCTAATAGATAAACACGCAGTCTCCATCTATTAGCTGTTTTTTTAACACATTACAATTTGAATTTTTTTTTACAGAACAGTCAAATACATTCTCACCAAGACTAATTATTATAGCTATAAAGGAAAAATTATCAAAACCAGATGGACATATCATGGAATAGATATTATATCCCCAAGATACAATGCAACAATTTAAGGGTGGAAATGATTGTAACTAACAAATGGTTAAATGGCAGGTTTGGGAGAGGTGCTACTTATAAGTTCTTTAAGATGATTAAATATTCTAAATACACAAGTAAATTATTCAAAGTTTAGTATGCAAGTATACTGTTCTACTGCATCCAACAGAACTTTAAAATGTTGAGTAAGCGTAAACAGAATTACGAAAAGCAGTGGTCCTTAACCTGCGAAGGCAAGCTCTTAAGGAAGCTCAAAAACGAAAATGAAATGCAATGACACGAGAGAAAACAAAATAAATAAAAATAAAATAAAGACTTATTATTAAAATGATATGTTCATTAATATAAAGATATACCACAATGAAAAATATGTAAATAATGTAAGTAGTAAAAAACATTTTGATATTGTTTAAAATTCATTGGAAAGTAGAAACAATTATACTGATACGAGAAATTTGACAAAAGATCCTAAAAGTTTAAGAAATACTGATATAAAGCAATTATCTTGAATTAAGACAAACCACCCCAAAATATTGTAACAATTAATGCTAGAACTGTTACTAAACAAAATTTTAGGATAATAAAATAATTTCAGAATTAAAAATCAAAATGATATCAAATGAAAATAGATTTTAACAGCAGCGGATAAAAAGGCTCAACTATTAGAAATAAGTCTCAGGGATATTAAAAAAAAGGCACTTTTAATCTAACTGGCACACCTTAAAAAATAATCTTCCATCTCTTTTCTGTTTCAGGAAGAAACATAATACCTCTTCCCATTGTAATGATTAGCATACCTGGAAGAAAGAAGCATGTTATTTCATGGAAACTGTTTGATGTTGATAAAAATTAAATTCTTTTGCTCCATTACATAACTAGGACATATTGATAAGGAGAGAATCATCAATTACATACTGTTATATCAATAGATTGATACCAGCATTTGGGAAAGTTACATCTCAAGATAGATTTTATGCAGATTTAAAAAATTTTCTATTTTGTAGGCAATAACAGGAAAGAAAAAAAGAAGCAAAAATTTTGTCTAGTAGTAATCTAAAGGTTAATCATCTCTGAAAATTGAACTAGGAACAAGACTTACCGACAAAAAAAAGATAGTGAAATTTTAGATAAAAGCAAAGATGTTTTGAATGGTAAGATTTTAACATCCAACACATTTAATTACATAAACACGAATATTATTTTCATAAAAAGAGCAAGTAAATTAATAGAAGTTTCAGAATAGATTCTACACTTTTCCACGCAGCTTTTTATGCGAGGTCATCAGAAGAAATTGTTTAACTAAACAGAATAATCTGTCAGCTTTTTTTTTTCCTTGGTAACAATGAAAAATCTTTACTCCTTAGCAAAATCAACCAAACTAAATTATATATATGACACTAGGTGAAAATAGATTATACTACATCTGTAGCCATTTTCACTCCTAACCAAATAATAACATGAAACTTCCATTCAAAAATTAACCAAATGAAATCTAATACTTAAGCCCTATTAAAAAAAAAAAGCCTTGAAACATTTTTAGCATATAATACATATTGCCAGTAACGGATTTTGTCAATATGAGGCCATAGGCGTAACATTGCTTTGAGGCCTCCTCCCCCTTACGATGTACATCGAATCGGTTTTGAGGCCCCCTAGAATCTAGAGGCACAAGGCGAGCGCCTCTAGAGCCTGTGCGAAAAATCGCCACTGCATATTGCTAAGGAGAAATTTTAATAAAAACTATGTAAAAACAAGGTATAATTATATTTGTTTTGAAAGGTAAAATTATATTTGTTTGGGCTGTCTTAAATACCAGTACTGTTAATAAACTTATTTTCACCTGATGCACAGAGATAATATGTACTCTTTGATTACAATACAAATCTAAACTTTTCGTAGTAGTAAATGATTGTTCTTTCATCTTTTGATTGTATTGCATCTTGGGAGATTGAACTTCCATCTTTCAGTATTTTTTTTTAAATCGGAAAATGTACCGAATTTAGTACCCTCTCTCAATTGTCCACCAGACGCTAGTGCCCCATTTGACTTCTGATACAGTGAAAGATAAATAAAACCAAATAACAAATATACAATATTGTCACACTGCAGGCAAAATTTAGTAAAGGCGGAAATATGCCTACTGACATACCATAGTATATTTTTGTGTATCATACACTAATCGACACAATCTCCTTCACATGCTTGATGATGCTGATGAGGGTTTACTAAACATGACCAGACAGCAAGGGTGAACATGTTTTTCATGTAGTGCGAACACAAGATTACAGTCATCTTTTTGTCATAAAAACATGAAAAAATTAGAGCTCTAGACATGACACTTGAACTATATACCAAGCTAACACAAAGAACATTCTGGCTGAAATACTAGGGAAGATTTAATAATATCTATGAATGACAAACATTCTGGCAATATACCAAACATACCAGTGAACAATATCTATGTTATGATTTAACATTTTAGAAATTATATCCTTTTTAATGCCCCCTACTTTATAAGTATAAACGAATTACTTTTACTTCAATCTTAAAGAACCGAACTTCTACTTCAACTTCCAGAGTCGAGAGATTCTTCGGGGACTCCCCCCTTTTGAAATTATTTAAGCTCTCTGTGTATTTTTAATGCTCTCTTTGTAACCATGTAACTCACTTAGTAAGATACACCGCTTTTGCGAGTAGACTTTTCAATCCTGGTCATGGAACTTAATTATGATAACGTTATCCAATTGATACAGCCTACATCATCATCTTTAATTCAATTGAATAAATATAGATTAAGTTACTACTGTCTTATTCAAGATGCTTCCTTACACTTCACCTAAAGAATGTTATATCTATATGTTGGTGTTCATGAACACATTAAAATGAAAGGGGAAAGGACCCATTACTTACTTATTTCTTAAATTAATTGGCTTGGATACTTCCATCCCATATGCGAAGTTTGATGGACAGCAGATAAAAAAAATGAAATTTCTTTTATAATTGAAAAGAATTAAAATTATAAGTAAAGGTAGTGTAAATAAATTACATTTATCTTTGATTTCAATAATACTGACAATGAAACCTATTCAAATGCTTAAATTTTTATATATAAAAAAAAGGGATAATTTTATAAGGATAAGTTAACTTTTATTTATCTAGGAGCAAAAACTTCATATTTCTATATTTATTTATTTTTCAAACTCAAAATTATTTGCCTCCACATGTCACAAATTATGTACAAAACAGTTCACAATTCATATTTAGAATTTCTACCTGCAATATTGAAAAAAAAAAAAACTTCTTTTGTGCTATTTAACACAATAAAACTTAATTAAATATTAGAAATTAAAACTTAAGTTTTAGAATGAGCATTACTTATTTTTCCAACTTTTCTTTTTACTTAATTTCAAAACACTGCATTTCACAAATTGGAAAAAAGAAACAAGATATTGAAGATTTGTTCAAACCAATATGAAACCCATTTACATAAACATAAAGTCTGTTTATTCGAGCTTTTACTTGTCATATATAAAATTAAATGAATTTATGGCCCCTCCTTAAACGAAACAAAACCGAAGCTAGCCAAATTGCAACTTTCACTTGAGCCCTCACAATTAGTCCGAATTTTAGCCGCTATCCTTCTTCATTAACTGGATTTCCTACACCTCAATCTCGAGATCAGTGAACTGTGGCGCACATTATACGCTGTACCCATTACAATCGATTCCTTTTTTTTGGCTTGTCATCTACATGTTAAGTTTCAACCCATTTCAAACTACAGTAAATAAAAAAAAATTAAACATTTGAGGAGTTAAGGGCTATAAAATCTTAATTAGCAAGATGTGATAATAAAAAAAAAAAAATCACTTACAAAATATTTAAAAATAACAATAGATATTTTTATTAATTTTTAATTGCACACTATTTAGTTACAGCACATAATCTTAGTTGCAATAAAAATCAATCTCAATGTTTAAAATTCAAGATAAATTAGGATCATATATAACTCAAATGATGAAGCTCTTATTTTAGTTTTTCTAGAAAAAAAATAATCCTCAATAATTCTACTTTTTTTTTATAGCTGTAAAAACTACAGTTAATAATTCAATACAGTTTCAAAGAACTGTCAATTAGATAACAGTTGACACTACTTTCCAAAAATCTGAATAAACTTGCCACGAAATTAGTAATTTTGAAAATAAGTTTATGAAAAGCTAGCCTAGGTCCGTTTTTTGGCAAATCAACTGTTTTAACGAATGTATTTCATTGGCTACACATTTTTTAATAAATGAAAATGACAGAAAAAAATTTGATGTTATAAAAAGCAGCCGATTAATCTTATTTAACTCAAAATACATGGAATAAAACCACTTAAACCATGCGAGTGCACTCACATAAATTGAATTTACTTATGGTAAAAAAGAAATGAAACACAAGGACACCCAAAATATAACAATAAAATGATAACAGGTAAATATATACCGCTTATTCATAAACCACTTAGTTAGGGTTTTAACAATGAATAACTGTCACTAAACATAAAAATGCAGAAAAATATGCTGAAAAAGATGGTAAACATAACTTTAAACTTACATGCACTTGAAAATTTAAACTTTTTGTCGTAATAAAGTATTCAGTACACAGACATACGACAAAATAAATGGCATAACACAGACAAGAAAGTTGAAATTCAACAAACACCTTTTCCTTTTTTCGAGAGTGAAAATATTTATGTCTTGATATAATATTAAGTTCAGGCCATGTCATACTTTACGTGCTTCCAGCACATCTCAACAAAGCAATGTTGAACGATTTCAGACAAAACCTATTTCACCCTTTAGCACATATTACCAGTATTTACACACAGAATAGAAAAAAAAAAATTGCAAGCTATTTTTAATAAAAATATAGTCACACACTTCACCACTTGAAATTTTGACGAGGTCGATAGCCGATTTGTACCCGTTCTGTAATGCAATATTTATGTAACGGGAAAATATATTATTCAAAGAAATATTAAATTTATAAATACAAAAAATTATATAGTGTTTTTTTTTTAATTCAGTAGAAAGTTCTCTTATTGCTTAGAAGACTACCAGCGATTTATCGTCAATAAATCCAAAGTAAGAATCCAAGAACGTATTCGAAATCCTGGTACCGGTGCTAAGCAAGTGAAGTGGTGGAACGAGGGTTGTTCTGGAAGTTTTGAAAAAGTATGAATATTCATTAAAACTTTATTGCAGAATTTGGCCGAATAGAATATAAAAATGATTTTAGGAGAAAAATTCCAGAGAAAAACGAAAGATTTTCTTTTACTCAAAGTTAGTGGCGGTTCGTTAGCTCAGAAGAGTGACGGTTTACAAAAGATATTTTCCTAGAACAGAGATACATGGATCCAAAAAGAGCCTTTTACCTTCTAAAAATAAAAATTCTAACTTTTTTTTTTATTAAATGCTATTTATTCTACGTTTTAATTGTATTCGTCAAGAACGATCTTCTATTTTTCTAGCTTTGTTAAATTAAAATGAAATTATCTTTTAACTATTTTCAACGAAACTACTAGACAGGACCACCGAGAGCCGAGGCGGGTCCCAGGGCAAAGACCTGGATAAGCATGTCACCCATCGGGCAAAGAACCGATGAGTGGCATGCGGCCCTCAACTCATAAAAATTTTGATTGATTGAAATGTGAAGAGATGGGATTTTGAGCAACAAAGGCCGTTATCCCCTAATGCCAAAAGGATGCACTCTATAAATATCAAAAGGATGCACTCAACAAATATCAAAAAGGATGCACTCAACAAATATCAAAAAGGATGCACTAAATAAATATCAAAAAGGATGCATTCAATAAATATCAAAAAGGATGCACTCAAAAAATATCAAAAAGGATGCACTCAATAAATATCAAAAAGGATGCATTCAATAAATATCAAAAGACTTCAGGGATTGAAGAAGAATCCTAAGATGCCGCTTATCAGAAACAGCGTTTTGAAAAAAGGCTTTTAAAGACGAACACAATTGAAGATCAAAATTAAGTTTTCCTATGATTTGAGTATTTGGAACAGAACAAAATAATGTGTTCAATGTTATTGTCACGATTGCAAATTTGACAACGAGGGTTATTGTGTAGACCAAATCTATGCAATAGTGCCGGAGTAATAATCATCCGGGTTAAAAGTCGTGCAATAATGATATCCTCTCTTCTATTTTTGAGCCAAGGAGTAAGAGGTGAGAAGGTAAGAGCCATGGTGGGAATATCGCCAATAGATTCTTGATATTTGCTATTTTGAAAGGAATGGTTCGTTTTTTGAAGAGAAATTGTCTGAAAATGAGAAATTATATCTTCAGAAGCAATCCACTCTATTAATGGGTAGGACTCCGTGACCGTTTTTGAGAGTAAATCTGCCTTTTCATTCCAATGGACCAATGAATGCCCTGGGGTCCACACCAAACATATTTTTTGATTAAAATTTTTTCTAACAAGAATTTTGCCAGCTAATCTGTGAATGACCTTTGGAGATTTGATTGTAAGGCATTTTAAAGCTTGAAGAACTGAATAGCTGTCTGTCAACAATAATAAGTTTTTATCTGTGACTGAAAGTTCATCAAGGGCTTGACAACTTTCCAAGGCTTCCGCCGTAAATATGACTCATAAAAACAAACCATTGCAAACAGTAAATAAACATAACTCAATGAGCAATGACCATACTGAGCAATTGATTGGTAGGTGGCATCCTTGCGTGTCGCTACTTGAAATGTGCCCCCCCCCCTGCAAATTATGACTGCTGGCTAATCAGCAGACGGAGATCTTTCTTCTAGTTACCCGGTCACGTCACGTATTCTTACAAAATCTGAGTTCTATTCACTTTCTGTAATTTAGATTAATACAATGAGAATGTGTGATTACATATTAAGAGAAAATACATCTAAAATTATATGTCAATTCATACCGGGCCCCATTTCCCATGGATAGAAATAAAATGCTCTTGAAACCAATACAAAATATTTCTCCTTACACCGGGCCGGCGGGCCCTACTTCTAGTTCCGGGCCTCTGAGATTTTGCACCTCCTGACTCCTTCTCTCTGAGGACCTGTTACTACACGGGCTCATACTTTTATGCGCAGTGCCTCCCCCCCAAAGCTAACCGTAAATCTTTGTCACAATATAAATAAATTTCAGTGTGCAAAATGTCGGAGAAATAATAATTATATTACTGAAATTAATTCTGCATTTTTCCTGACAACAGGCAAATTTTTAGATAATGTTCAAATATAGCGTCAGAGAAGTGTTATTAAAGAAAGATTTAGTGGAATTCCATAATACATTATTAATAACAAAATAAATAAATTAAATATTTTAAAATAAAAAAAAATGATGAAAAGCTAGCCTAGTTTCATTCTTTGGGAAATTAACTATTTTCAAAGAATGTATCTATTGAACTACACATTTTTCAAATAATAAAAATAGTAAACAACAATATTTTACAGCAAAAAGAGTTGTTATTATTCTTATTTAAAGATACAAGGAAAGAACTGAAAGTAACAATTGCGAGCAAGATTTTCCCATAAAAAACTTTAAAAAATGATAGTAGATAAAGACTTATTTCACTCGTGTTTCTTTTTTCTTCGTTTTTTTTTTCGCTGAGTTTATCTTACTATCCCAACCTTCACATAAAAAAGTCAAGTTTTTGAATTTTCGTGGTCACATCAATTTAGATATTGCTCATTCTTACTTTCTTCTTAACCTTTGAATTCGACGTACTTGAATAGGTCAATATATTCAATGAAAATTATCAACAATTACATTGTTTGCATGCATAATTAATCAATATCTACACAAAAACTGTTACAAAATTTAATAAATTGCAAGTTTTCTCAGACCGCTGTTATTGTTTCAGATAGAAGTCATTGATACCATACGAGTTCAGAGAACGACCATTAGTTTAATTGGCAGATCATTAAGAAATATTAAAAAAATTCGACGGGAGGCTGTCTCTGCGAAACGGCCGCTGGGATTGAGGAGCATAGACTTACTTTACTCAACTGTGACTAAAGTTGTTCTATGTGACTAAAGTAGCTCTATGTGACTTTGACCTATGACCTATGCTCTATGACCTTTCTCTGTTAAATGAATTAATCTGAATGAATTAATTAATTTGAAATGAATTAATTATTAATCTGTTAAAATCCAGTTAATATACCGCTCACAACGGACGCGCGCGCGCATTGGTCGCTGTGACGTCATCAAAATTCTTTGTGATTTTCACCAGCTTTGCAGCTTGACTGTGACGAAACCGTAATTCCAAATTCTAAAATTCTTTCAGCAATCTTCAATGTCAACCATTCTCTGTTAAATGAAACTAAAACCAACTCTCTATGTTACTTGGTTGCGGAGCTATAAGCGTTTAAAAATATCACGAAAAGCGTCATAACTTTTTCCTTTCCCGCACACCATTACACAACTATGGGGAGACGTACAATAGATAACATCGTTCGGCTCAGTGTAAGAAGAGCATGCAGTACATATGAGATATAGATATGTGCGTAGGGTCAATCAGTAACGCACGTGCAAGAGATAGGTATGTGCGTGAGATGGTATTTTTTATGATTAGTTCAATCTAAGAGGAATAATACCTCTTATTTTAAAATCGGGTGCTCACCCTGGAAGCATTGGAATAAGTTCTGAAGATACTTAATAGGCGTTAATTTTAAAGTGGCAATGCAGATATTTTAAAATGATCGTGTAAACCAAACTCGCTGTAGAGTAGCGCGAAGACAATGAGGAATGCGTATGAAAACGTTGAAAAACAGCTGAAGTCGTTAGGGAAAAAAATAATCCATTCTATGAGTAACTGAACGAAATCACCAGACGGTCCCATGTACCAGGAAGGGGTGAGAAGTAGCTCAGGAGTTTTTTTTTTTTTCAATTTCAGCAATTTTTTCTTTTATATGAAATTAAACAGAAATATACAAATTGCAGGATCAGATGAAATATATTCAGAAATATTTAGAGTAAATTTAACTCGTAACGACATTTATATATACACAAAAACAGTTCTTTTCATCTCTGTAATTCTTCTAACATTTTTCAACTCATGTAAATTATTATTTTCCTATTCTTATAACATTTTTCAAATCATGTGCATTATTATCGTTTTATTCTTATAATATTTTTGAATTATTAGTTAGGTTTTCGCATCATCTTTCAGTTGCTTTGAAAACCGGTATCGTGACATCAAACTATGTACTTTTATTTTCATTTTAGTTAATTAATTAATTATTTTTATTTTGTAACATCTTTCTGGTTTCGATGTTTACACACATTTCAGTTGTAAATTTTTAGAAGTGCACGCAATATTGTTGATTTTTCTAGTCCTGTTAAGCAGGGGTTGCTCCAGTGGGGGGACCGGGGGGGTCAGGTACCCTTTGTCGGGGATGCTGTGCCCCCCCGGCGGGGAACATTTTTGTATCCTGTTCACACAACGGGGTATTCAACTAGTAGATAAATTAAGATCTGCCGAAAATTTGAGATCAGTTTCATTACACCCCTCCCCCGTACAGCAAGTCGTGCCCCGCGTCGGGCAGACTCTAACGCCACTCATGCTGTTAAGAAGATGTTTAGTTTTGAGAATTTTTTTTACATTTAAGTTGCTAAAATACAGTCTTCTCCCATTCTTCCGAATTTAATTCTGCTGGAAAGTTGACAAAATGGTTTTAGACTATTTGTTTCGCTGCTGATTTAAGCTTTTCTATGGTTTAGAAACAATTAATATTACAAAATCGTTCTATCTTATTAGTTAGATCTTTATCGCGGTTTTTTAAATTTTTTGGGTTTTCTTTTAAAGATTCAGAATAATGGATTTCTCTTATTTCAGAATAGGCTTTGAAAAAGTCAATTATGAAAGAATGAAAAAAAGGTGAATTATAATTGAAATGACAATAAAATAAATCTGTCTGTTTTCAGGCAGTCATTTTGGGAAATATCGAATTGAGCACTAAAAGCAATGGAATAATCTGAAGAAAAAAGTTTCCCTATTTAAAACACTGAAAAAAGTGCACAATTCAGAATTTTGAAATGTTGTTTGTTTCATTATTAAATTTCATTGGCGAATAAAATATGCTTTTCGATCAATGTTAAATCATTTCTGATGAAGTCGAATTTCGTTACTACTATTTAAATTAGTTTCTCATACGTCTGAACAATTGTTTATAACAGTTATCTCTTATATATACTTCTATTAAATTCTTCTAGTATATTATTTTTATAACTTTTAGGCACTTTGTGACAGTTAATTGAAAAAATTCCCGAAATTAATTACAAACTTCTTCACCGTGCACAGGACCATCGTATCCAATGGGCTAATTGGGCTGTAGCCCTGGGGTGCCATTGATCCAAAGACGCCTAAAAATTTACAATACTGGTTTTATTTTAATTTTGAACCAAAAATGTATTTAAATAAAATTTTTAATATGTTAAAAGTAAAGATATGATTAGGGGTTGGAACTAGAGAGTCATCGATTTTGTAATGTTAAATAAATGTAAAACCTTTAATGTTAAAAAAATATTCATCCAGAGACAATTAGTGAGAAAAATTATAAATTATAAGTATAATAGAAGTTACCCACAATACGGAAATAAAATCCTGTTTTGAAAAGAAGCCGATTTGCAAAATTGTAAAGCGTTAATCAGAGAACAGGTTACTTTTTTCTTGCTTCTCAGTTATTGTATTAGGTACATATTTTCGTTAGACCAAGGCTCTCAAATTCCCAGTTACAGTTCTGATGGGGCGCCAAATTACTCTATCCCAGGGCGCCAGATTTGTTAACCCGGGATGACGCGCGCTACGAAGAGTAACGCGAAGACACGCCGGGGGGGGCGACACCCCAATTCGTTATTTCGCTATTTAAGCAAAACTAGCAACATTTTTATTCTATATCTGTTCCAAATAGTTCATGAAAACAATTCTAGTTCTACAAGAACAATTTTTAAACGAAAAATTTTGTAAATAATGCATTATATTATTCGGCGCATTGCGAACACATAAGAAAAGTGTATTTTTTACATGCATATTTTCAACATTTTGTATAGTAAAGAATCATCAATATAATAATCGTTATACAATTTGAATAGAAAAATACTGGTTATAATTTTCTTAGGTACACAGGAAACCATTTTTTTTAGAAATCTAAATAAGAATTCTGATGGGCTTTTTCTTTAGATCCAATAAATTTAGAGCGTAATACACTTTTATTTTTCAGAATAGTTTCTACAATTTTAAGCTTTTCCTCCAATAATTTTTGTGAAAGCGTATAAGACATGTACCAGCTGATTACAGTTACATTAATTCCAGAATAATATAACTTTTGTATCAATCTCTTGCCATTTTCCCTTACACTATTATCTAGTTTAAAAGTCATGAACCCGCAAAAATCTCCATTTTAGAAATATAGAATGCTCTTGAATCCACTTGCCTCCTCACTAAAAGTTAAATAGCGAGACAACATTATTTTCCTGTCCCTAATAAGATCACTCAATTGAAAAATAGACGTGACGCGAGGACGCACAAGGGGGTTTTTCACACCCCTTACGGTGAATTCCAATAAAAAAAAAGAATTTTTCCTGAAACACGTTCCGTCTGTTGAATGTGATCTCAAAGGCAGCTAGCATGGATTTGACTCATTTCAACTAAAGGGATGTCGGTATTTTCCTATTTTATGTGGCGTGGGGTGACGGACACCCCCACTTGCGCGTCCTCGCGGGTTAAGACGGCCCTGATCGAGCATGTAATGAAACTAAGTACTTTCGAAGTTTTTTCAAAAATATCTGCCATTAATGACATACACAATTTATTTCTTCAATACTTTGATTTCTACATGCAATCAAAATGCAGTTTAATAATTCGTTCAGAATAGTTTAAGAATTCCCCATTAGCAGTGGAGCAGTTATAAAATGAAATTTTGGCACTCCGTTGAATTTATTAGAAAGTTCAGGAAATTATCAACAAATCCTAAGGTTATCATTTCGCTGCATTCATGTAAAGGAAATTTGAATATTGCAGAAATTCCACTGGACCACTGGAATTAGCAGTATTTCCATACTTTTCTGTATTTTCTCCAAATCATTGATTGGACTGGTTAGGTTATCCTTCACTTAAATGAGGAGCAACATTGGCTTTTCCAGGTATGGCCAAACCAATGATATCTTTTAAATTCTTTGAAGAGGAAAGAACTTTTTCAAACGTTACCTTTTTACTTTCTCGTATACGAAGTATACAAAGAGAAAGTATTGTAATCGTCAAAAAATTCGAACTCGAGATTTTGACGGATCTCCACGTTTTAGACCTCCCTGAGTCCGAAAAACACAATTTTGGAATTATGTCTGTGTGTCTGTGTGTGTGTGTGTGTCTGTCTGTGAACACGATAACTCAAAAACTATTAGAGCTACGGGGATGAAATTTGGTATGTGGTCTTTAAACATAATTTGTAGGTTCCTATCAAATTTTGGACAAAATCCGTCAACGGGAAGTTTGTCTGTCTGTATGTCCGAAGTCATGCGAACGGTATACTTCAAAAACTTGAATAGCTAGAAGGATAAAATTTCGTACACAGTTTTATCGTCATGAATGTAGGTCCTATAAAATTTTGGGCCAAATCCGTCAAAAGGTTGACTGTCTGTCGGTCTGTATAAGCGCATCTCCAACGCGTCCGCTGTCTCCACACGCATGCGTATTGGACGCAATCTTCTGTGCACGATATTTATTGACTCCTGCTTGGCGCTTTTTTTTCATCCGATTCTCCATGCGCATGAGTACTTGGTAGCAATCTGTGCACGCGGAAGGATTGTCCTTGACCATTTGGTTCTTTTTTTCCCTTTTGGCGAATTTTGATCCTTCTCGGATTATTTTATTTCCGTTTTGTCGTTTCAACGTGTGCTGTACAAAACTTGTTGCGTTCCGGGAACAAGCAGATTCGAAATTTTTATCCGAGCGAGTTTGCGGGGAACTGACTTAATTTCGCTTATTTTTTATCTCCACTGCGCTAGGGGTTTTAGCTTATTTTTTGTCCCTACATGTGTTAGGAATATACGAGAAAGTTTAGGGGAGACCACTCCCGCTGGTTCACAGTGTCATTCTTTTCGTATTATGAAGTGCAATAACATACGCACACATCCTTTCAAATGCGAGTGATTTTTGAAGTCGGTACCGTTCATCGAGCAGTTCTTTTTTTGTAAGTTCCACTGCTATTATGGTCATTTACTTAGATCAAGATTTTAAAAAATGTCTACTAGAGATATCTTTTCGGCGAAAATTTTTTCCCTATTACCAGAGTTTAAAATAAATAAGACAATGAAGAATTGATTAATAAAGGATTAATCAATAAGACAATGAAGGAAGAATAAATAAATAAATTTAAGATGACTTGATTATAGTAAAATTTGAATAATATTATTTTAAATCCAAATTATTTTTTCCAACAATATTTGCTTACAAATATAGAAGAATCTGAAAGAAGAGGCTGTGAAAATTTCCGCGACCCCAAAATTATTCTCTAAGACCATATTTTCGATTGTGACCCATAGTTTAAGATCATAGTTAGATATAATACAATAAATTAGTATATATTTTTTAAAATCTTAGCAATATAATGTCTGCTTTTTGATACTATATAGAATAACATATTTTCTGAGGCTCTCTAAAATCAGGACAAGCCACATACACTGCAAATAAATTCAACGGATAAAACGTTTTTCAGTTGTCGCGTGAACATCAAGGAATAGGTTGATTTCCGGTCTAAATAAAACAAAGAGGATGGGTTTTATTTTTAAGTAATCCATATTTATAAAATGCAATGTTTGTGCCTGTGCGTTTGTGCGAGGCCCAGACGAATCTAGCGCACTTACAGACTTGAAATTTGGCATACAGGTAGTCTTAATGGTGACTCAATCACCTCGAAGCCGGAATTTTAAAATTTAATCTAGAAAATGTTTTATTTAATATTTTGTGTTATTTTGGGAGATTTTTTGCTCTAATTTCTCAATAGAATGATTTCGGATAATTGTAAGAAAAAAATAGATACACCATCGGAAAGAGCATACGATTTCCGTTCTAATGAAGTTAGTTTTGAATTTCTAACGTAATTTACTGAATTTTGAGAAATTTTTTATAAAATAGTCGGTTAACCCTAAAAAACTTTGTTTGGAGTTTTATTTTCTTGCATCCGCCGTTCTAATTTTGTTATCAATTTTAAATTTGTTGAAGTAATAAATATAATGTTTCTCCGTGATTTAAAACAAGAATGGTTAAAATTGAACAGTTGGTTAAATTTTAATTAATTTTTTTCTGAAGTGTTAAAAAAATTTCGCTTCAAAATTCCCTACAAGTTTCTTCGTAATCAAGGTCGCGTGACGTATTTTCCCAACATGCATTTCGTCGAAACCACGTGACGTCATAACCCCTTTGCTTCGCGTCGACAGACCATTCCTTTAATTTGTTTGTTTTTATATTGTTTGATAGTAGAACATATGACTGATTTCTTTAGTTAGAAAAGACTAGAAAAAATGAAATACGACTTCAAGGAGCTATTTATATAATGTGGCTTCAAACTTGAAATCTGAAGTGGAAGATTTCATCTCTCTCTCTCTTTTTCTTCTTCTTCTTCTTCTCTGATTCATTTTGAATATATTTAAATACTATAGAAATTATGCTTGTCTGTATCTTTCGAGGCGTATTGTTCCATTTGAAATAGTTTAAAACTTCATTTGGTTTTCATTCTTTAACATTTTATCTGGTTTATAGGAATCAATCTTTTAAATCCATAAATTTTTTTCTCGAAAATATCGGTTTATTTTTTACTCTGTACTGTTTTCCTACAGTTCAAATGTCATTATCGCGAAGAAAAATTAGCGGGGAAATCAATAATTTGTATCTTTGTTTTGATATTGTTTCAAAACTTTTTCGTGTCATTGTGGGCGATTTTTTTTTATTTTGTTGAAGTCCTGATTCCACGGGCAACGCCGTGCGCATACTGCTAGTTTTCAATAATAGTAATAAATAATTTTCAATCTCGGATTATTCATTTTAGGAATGCCAGAAAATGTTCCTTGTAATTAAATACGAAAATAATTGTCCTACATATGTATTTATTCAAGCTGTACACTGTACAGTCCCTCTATTGTTCAGCTGTTGTTGAGCAAATTTTTGTAAATCAGAGCAAGGAATGCAGGGAAAATAAATGACAACTTTTATCTTGAAAAAATCTTAATTAAAATTAATGAAATGAAAAACTTACATACCTCAAACCAAAAATGTAATAGGTAAATTATTTTATTAACTAAGTATTAAATAGTTGAAGATTAATTGAAAAAGGCAAAAACTGAAGCGGTGCAAATATGTATCACTGTATATTGTAGGATTAAAACCTATATTATCAGGCACCAATTTTAAATTTACCAATAAATAGAAGAAAACAAAAACAACTTCTCTCCCAAAGATTTAAAATCAGTAACTCAGTTCTTTCTTAAAAAATTCGCTTTTTTTAATTAAAACTTTTATTAAAAATTTTATTAAACTTTGTTAATTTGATTGAAGCTACAAGAATACTGGTCGTTGGCCCCATACTAACCACGGGTATCAGGGTTGACATGGTTGTCGTATCTCTTTTGATGCCTGCATTAAAGCTTCCTGATCATTATCTAATTTCCCAGTATTGATGACCTCTTCTTTTTCCTGAAAAAATATCCCTATCATAACTTCGGATGTCATAACAGTTACCTTGGCAATATTTACCTCCCTAACTTAATCTTCTCGATCTAAAACAGAAATGGTGATTTCCGACTTCGGAAATCACCACTTCTGTTTCCACATCCTCCAACAAGATTTTACCCTATTTCCTGGTGGAAAACGGAAAAAAAGTCAAAACCAAGCTTCAAATTCTCTATCAAGATATTTTCAGGTAATTTCAATGTAAAGTAGAGGTATGCCCCTTACCTAAAGTGACGAGACGTCCCAAATTAGCTGGGACAGTCCCGAATTTAGACTTTTCGCCCGAGATTTAAAAAAAATGTCTCAGATTTGGATTAAATGTCACGAAATTGTTCCGTTTGTTACTTAGCAGTATATAGATAATATTAAAACAAAATAAATTTGATTTAGTCTTTAAAAAACTTTTACTGTACGTAAAATATGGCCACCCAAATATGACCAATGTGGATAAATCAGCTTGATGGAAAATAGTAAAAGTAATAGAAATATGCATTATATGTGTTTCTTTATCTCTTCCCACCTTTTTGGAAAATGTTTTGACTATTTTTCATTGCTTTTAATTTTTAAAACTTTATTTGATATATTCATTGGATTTTATCAGATTATGACCTCAGACAAGAAGAAAAGTGAATGAAAGCTAACTGATTGGGCGATTGAGGTTTGTTAACATAGTAAAACCTCTTTAAAAGGCGTTCAAGAACCCGCTCCCAAACGACGTATTAACAAGAATGACGTAATATCGAAACTTGGTTTAAAATACTTCTTACTTTAGCCTTTCAATTTAATGAAATAAGCCTAATTTTAATGTGATTTCATGATCATTTTAACTATGTGGGGGTCATTTATGGGTTTCGTAAACAGTTCAAATTAGTGTAACAGTTATTTATTTTAGGTTTACGTTATAGACAGGACAGTTTACATAAATAATTTCAGAAATGGAACATAGCTTGGTCCAGACTGAAGTTCAAAGCTTCAGAGGGTGCTGCTTCTGATGTCATTCACAGTCAGTTATGATTAAAGTAACAAGAGAGACTACAAATATTATTACGCTTATAATTTCAGACAATATAAATAGAATATATAATATTTACAAATTTCAAAAATTCCTACTTTTTAAAATCAATTGAACAAAATTTAGTGATGATAACTGCATCTTTATTGCAATAACCCTTCTTAGGCAATCATTTGTAGATATTTCTTCTTTGTCGCATTTTTACCAGAACATGCAACCAAATGTAATTCTCATTGTTGGATATATTAGGATATTTCTGGTTATTTTGTTACAATAAATAGAAATGGAAATTATTATTTTTATTGCAATAGTCTTTCTTTTTTTCTGCTTCGGGAGGCTTGAAAGGAAGTACTCAAATTTTAATTTTGTTTATTTATTTTGTTTGTTTCGGTTGTCGTGACTTTTGATTTCGGATTCTAATAACAGTGAAATGAATTTATATCCTTACAATTTTTTTCTCTTAGGGTTTTAGATGACGCACTATAGAATGCCTGGGAAGTTTTAAGGATATTTTTAATATGGAAATGAAAAGGCATTAATCGGGACCAAGTCAGAAATACGTACTAAAGATGTTAAAATGAATACCAAAACCGTCTCTTGGTGCTCTAGTTTGAAAAAATGTCCAAGATTTCTCCCGTGTTTGAAGAAAATATCCCAGACTCTTCAAATTTCCAAAGGTATGTCCAAGATTTCCTCCACTTTTGAATAAAATGTCCAGTATTGTCGAGCTGTATTACTTAAAGTAGTTCATGTTTTTAAAGAAAGTTAATAAGGCAAATTTAAAAAAAAAACCAGTTATCTTCCGAAAGAATTCTCCTTCCTAACTTTTACCATACAAAGAATATGATCACCTTAAGTCAGACGCACGAAACTAATGGAAGAAATATCTCACGATAAGATAAACGATTTTGAAAATGCATTCAACTCTTCTACAATATGGTTGATTCATTTCTTGTTTTATCGAATCTATGTTGTGAGAGGAAAGTCAGAATGTTATGCTTTAAGTCTGTATATTGTGCTGCCGTGTTGTTGAAATTTTCACATCGTGTTAAATGGAAACTGTGAGGTCGAAATATCGTATTGTAGAATAGCTGTAACGATTTATGCATCATGTTACATTGAAACCATGTTACCAGAATGCCGTGTAAAAACTGTATCGCCCTTTCCTTTTGAGAAATTGCTTTGGAATATCTTGATTTATGGACTGAATATTGTTTTTGAATATTTAGGGGCACGGGATTAAAAGAAAAACCTGAATCAAAAGATATACAACTCATTGCATCATTCAGTGCTAAAATTACAGCAGGAAATCAGTCTGATGTAAACGGATTAGACTATTATATTTACGCGTAGCAATATGCAACTACGGATAAAATTTCAGGACGGATGTATTAGTACACACTGACAGACGATACATAAGTTGAGATCTTTGCACGCTTTAATAAAAACTATGTGCTTTATTCTAATGTTTTAAAAATAGGAAAACTATTTTTCCTTTAGTTAACCTACTACTAATACACTTACCAAAAGAATATGTTCTCATATAAATATCTAGATAAGCTGAAAAACGATTATATTTTCAGTATGAAAATACAGGGTGGTCACAAATTATTGGACCCATTTCAAAAATTAATAAAACCAGCGGGAGTGGTCTCCCCTAAACTTTCTCGTATACTCCTAACACATGTAGAGAAAACTAGAATAATAAAAGACGTCAAATAAACTTCCGTCGCAAGTAAACCAAAGTTGAAACCACGCGTGGTTTGAAGGATGAAAACAAATTCAAATCCCCTGCGCATTCTTCTGCGCAACAGGACCTGGCGAGACTCCCTAAATGTTTGCTTCCTTACAAAATCGCTCCAGAATTGGTTTTTGGCAAACTGCCAAGTTTCGGAGCGTCCGTTCTCTCTCCAATACGCACCAGTAGGCATGCGCAGGGAGTTAGTTTCAAAACTGAACAAGTATGCGATTATACAGACCGACAGACAGTCAACCCTTTGACGGATTTGGCCCAAAATTTTATACGGACCTACATTCATGACGATAAAACTGTGTATAAAATTTTATCCATCTGGCTTTTCAAGTTTTTGAGTTATAGCGTTCGCATGACCTCGAACATACAGACAGACAGACTTCCCGTTGACGTATTTTGTCCAAAATTTGATAGAAACCTAAAAATTATGTTTAAAGACCACATACCAAATTTCATCCCCGTAGCTCTAATAGTTTTCGAGTTATCGTGTTCACAGACACACACACAGACAGACATAATTCCAAAATTGTTTTTTTCGGACTCAGGGAGGTCTAAAACGTGGAGATTCGTCAAAATCTCGAGTTCAAATTTTTTGACGATTACAATACTTTCTCTTTGTATACTTCGTATACGAGAAAGTAAACACTTGAATAGCTAGATGGATAAAATTTGGTACGTCTTTATATTTTCGTGTAGCCCCTACTGTTATTTCTTCCCCTCTCCCACCAACTATCCGTCTAGGCCAGGGGTTCCCAACCTTTATTCCCTCGCCTATCACTTGATTAATCTTTATATTTTCGCGCACCTCTACTGTCCTTCCTTCTCCCTCCCACCAACCATCCGTCTTGTCAAAGAAGTATCTATACTTATAAAAGGCAATGTTTGTGTGTATGTGTGCGTGCATGCCTGCGTGCGATGTCCAGACGAATCTGTCGCACTTACAACCTTGAAATTTGGCACACAGGTAGTCTTAATGGTGATTCGATGCCCCTCGAAGCCGGAATTTTAAAATTTAATCTAGAAAATTTTTTATTTAATGTCTTGTGTTGTTTTGGTTGATTTTTCGCACTCATTTCTAAATAGAATGGTTTTGAATAATTGAAGAAAAAAAATAGACACACCATCGAAAAGAGCACACGATTTCCGTTCTAATGAAGTTAGTTTTGAATTTTTAACGTAATTTACGGAATGTTGACAAATTTTTAAAAAATAGTCAGTTTTGCCATCGAAATTTTATTTTTGTTTTTAAACTTGCTGCATCCAACGTTCTAAAAACACTATTATTTTCAATTTTTTTCAGCTTATAACTGCAACGGTTCTGTCGGCTTTAAAACAAGAACGGTTAAAATATCTTTTCCCGTTTTCTTAAAGTAATTTTTTCCTTGGTCAGTTGAAAGATATTTTTCCTCTAGCGAGGCTTCATCCCGCGACGCTTCTGCGGAACGTTGCGGGCAATTTCATTGGCTGACGGGGCAGGGTGACGTCATAACCTTCAACTGAATGATTTCGATTATTATTTTCTGATTCGATTTTATATCTTGCTTGCTGTATAATAATCATTTTCACGTTGCAATTTTTTAATATTGTTTCGGATTAACGTACTCTGAATTGCTTTTCTACAGTTGAAATGACATTATCGCGAAGAAAAATAAGCGGGAAAATCAAATAATGTTTATCTTTTGTTTTGCTTTCAGAACTTTTTCATGTCATTGTGGGCGTTTTTTTTAATTTTATTTTATTGAAGTCCTTATTCCACGGGCAACGTCGTGCGCGTACTGCTAGTTTATCAATAATGTTAAAGGCTTAGGTTAGCTTAAGAGTCAAATGACTCGAATTAATAACATTTCCAGGGCTTATCTTTTATTTTACATTTTATTGCATTATTACAATATAATTAGTTTAACTCCCAAACAAATGAAATCAGTATTGCAATTATTTTGCATTAACTTATAATGATAGCTAAAAATTACATACCGTAATAATCAACTATTCAAGTGGTATAATTATTAAATAGCAAGTACATATAAACTTGAGGATATGAAATTTTCTATCTTTTCCTTACGTTTTCTTGTTTCCGCCATTACCAACTTTGATTTCGCGTACCCCCAGGGATACGCGTACCACAGGTTGGGAACCTCTGAAATAGTGTATTGTCATCAAGTATACACAAGTATATAAAATTTGAAAATTCCAGCACATGAAGAAGTGTGTGAAAAATTGATTACAAAATTCCATATTTGTAAATATGAAATAAGTTAAGTTAAATAAAAGTGTATAATAATAAAAAAAGAGGTTTATTTTCCGCGTCGCATATCTGAAAATGACGACTAACAAGCAGTATACCTTTAATGTTTCTGAATGTGGGATAACTTCATCACATTTTTCAAAAATATGGAACAGATAAGCCAGGCCATCAGAGCACTCGAATAGTTCCCAGAAGATGGTTGGTTGTGTTGGGTTTTTTGGCGCAAGAGCCATGAAGTTGACCATACTGCGCCAGAAAAAGTGTAAAATCATGTCAAGATAAAATAGTTCCCAGAAATCAAAGTATCACGCTAGTCGTGAATTGGGTTTTCTACAACTAAATGCTTATAAGATTTTACATTGCCGCTTACGTCCGACACCGTATCACATGCAGTTATATGCAATAAACGAAGCCCCATTGACAATGGCATACCATACGTTTTTTGCAATCTCATGCAGGAAACAACGGAGGGCAACGACTTTCAGTAAAGTCGTTGTCCTCCGTTGCTGTAGTGACGAGGTATCTTTTTATTTAAGTGGAAAGGTAAGCCGTCACAATTTCCGGATATGGGGTCTGGAAAATCTAAATACTCATGTGAAAATGGAAAAGGATTCTATTAAAGCGAAAGCCTCTGCAGCAGTCTCAAAGAGGAAGGTGTACAGCACCCCTCCATTTTTTTCTTTTTGGAAAACTTTAAAGCTACTATTTATCTCTATATGTTACAATTATTGCTGTTTCCCTAATTGAATGAGGATTGCGTCAGCTTCATGCTCCAACAGGATGGGGCTCCTCCACATTGGCATCCTCATTTGAAAGACTTGTTGCAAGATACTCGTGATACAAAGTTATTCTATTTTATTAGATATATTCGTTTTACAAATTTTATTTGATTTGGGCTCTCAAGTGGTGTTGTTCTTTTAAATGTCAATTCTCTTGCATTATTTTTAATAACATTTTGAATAATAAACAATGGTTTTAAAGTGAATATTACATATTTGGCGCAGAAAGATCAGATCTGGCTTTTGCGTCATAAAAATCCAATCAACCAGCCACCTCCACATTGGCCCAATGAAGTTCCATCTCTACTTCAGCGAAGAAATCCCTCAACGCTAGATTGATCGATGTTGTGATGACAGCTCTTTTTAGTTGGTCCCGATATCTCTAGATATTGGGGTTTGCGATTTCTTCCTTTGGAGTTATTTTAAAAACATGATGTATTGTCACCACTGCCAGCTACGTCGAATGAGCCCTAGAACCGTATTACCAACGCTTTTACGATTATAGAGAAAGACATAGTCCAATGTTTATGGGGAGATTTTGTCTACTGTATAGATGTAAGTCGCGTTACGAAAGGAAGACATATAGAACATTAGTAACTATTCGAAAATAAAATAAAAATATTTCCGTTTTTCATGAGGTATTGTTTACTTATACAGTCGTAATACTTTTTGAAATATAGGAGTTTAAGCCCGATGACTATTTTGCATTGCCCTGCATAAGGAGTTTCAATTTTGTTCCAATTTCTATTAGAGCAATAATCACTAATTACTGATTTATGAATCCATACAGTGACTATTTGGGCATAAGTCTCGTAATATTGAACCGCGGTCAGATTATAAGAACGATACCTGAGAAATGCATCTCTGCTCTCCAAAATTCTACACCACACCAGTGGAAGGACGTTTATCCGAGATGGAATTAGCACACGCCAGACCCTGCACATGGTGGATTTTTGGTGCAGCCTGGGCTCGAACCTACGACTCTCGAATTCCGAGACCGAGACTGTGCCGCCACAAGCCAATACTCACAATGCAGTATCTCACTGGCATCATAGAACGACATCGCAATTGCTCATAAGGATAAATTTGCGTTATTCCCGGTACTGTAACTTTCTAACGTTGTGCCAACCTCAGTGCCGTTGTTGGCTTCCTTCATGAATCAGTTTAAGTGTTTCATTGTGGTAATATGATCGTAAACCGTTTTGTGGCAGCTTTTTTTCTTTCCCTTCCTTCTTCTTTTTAATCCTTTCTTTACAGGTCATAGAGATGATGTAAAAGTAGAGTTCTTTTTTTCTGCTTACGGATTAGTATAGATCTTTGTATCACTAAGAGATCACTAATAACATTTCTATACCCACCTCCCTCGGAACTAATTTCTCTACTGTCTAATCACCCTCTAGATAGTTTAGTACCCTATCATATTATGTCCCCTCATGAGAGATAGTTAGATCGTTAGATTTGTTTTTAATGAAGGAAAACATAGACATTTCCACACGTAAGAGATAAGAGATTTTATTTTCGAATGACCCAAAAAGGGACGAAAGTATATTTCTATTTCTCCTACAAAATTCTCGTTTTAAAACGCCATTCCGAGATTTTATCCATCCGTAATCTAAAGATTAAATCTTTTTATACAGGGTGTCGCAAAATGTCATTTACAAATTTTAAGAGTAGGTTAGGTATACAGAAACAAATCAATTTTACGATAGAATTTGGGATTACGAACGCAAAGGGCGGTCGCTACAGACGACTGTTTGTGAACGAATTAAGTAAAAGAAAAGGATACGCAAGATAAAGAATACAAAACAGGTCTAATGGACTACTAATTCACAATACCACAACAACACAGTTGCATGAATAACACCGTTACAGGTCGTCCGAAGCATGCCAGATACAATGGCAAATAGGACACAGTATCAACAACAAATCGTTAGAGTACTTAAATTGTTCAAAAGACTTTTCGTCTGAAGCTATATACGCTTCATATGTTGTTAGACACGAAACTGCGTTGTTGTACTATTGTAAATATGTATTCCATTAAACTTGGTGCAATACACTTTATCTGGTATATCCTTTTCTTTTACTTAATTCGCTGACAAACAGCCTTCTGTAGCGGTCGCCTTTTGCATTTGAGACCTCATTGTTCTACCGTACAGTGGCGTAGCGACAGGGATGCAAGGGGCTATAGATACCCAGGGCGCCACGCAGTCAAAACATTACTGGTTTTATGCCATTTCAAAAAAAATGAGGAGTCTAAAAAATAATACCATGGTCCGGGCACCATTTATGCTTGTCAAGCCACTGATGAGGATTGGGGTAAAAGAATCATGTTATTTTCCGGATGCTACTTACCTTCGCTACGTCACTGGCCATGGTGACAAAACGTTAATGAGTTTATGTCACTTTTTAAAGTGAAATACGATAAGAGGGCGGAAAAATGCTATGCCTCGGGTGCCACATACCCTCGCATTAGTAACTGCTACCTTAAAAACAACTTGTGTCTGAGTTATTTACCTTACCCATAAAGTTTGTAACCTACCTTAAAGTTCGTGAACGATCTTCTGGGACACTTACAGTATGTTCCATTCTGCGCAGTATTGAAAACTTTTTAAAAATTTTTGAAGTAATAAACATTTTTCCTCTTCCGCCGGTATAGCCAGCCTGTATAATCTTCACTCTAATCGAATAAATAATATTTTTTGGGGAACTGAAATAATTCTTGAAACTGAATAAATTATTACTGTTTCTAACTGGATCGCTTTCATGTTTTTGAGACTTCTAGAGGAGTACAAATTCATTAGGAAGGACTTCAGTCAGCTTGAGATTTCCAATTTTCGGATCATCTGGTTGCTGCTCGTCGAACAGTTATACGCTAGGGTTTTAGGAATTAAGTTACCAGATTCTTGCTAAAATATTATAAACTTCATATGCAAGGAATAATTTGATTTCCATCTCTCTAGAAAAGTTCAGGTATCCATAAATTTTTGTCAGAGTTTCCTTAGCTCATAACTTTTGATTAAAGTACATGACGATAAATATTATTAGATATTCATAAAATAAAACTCAAAAAGCTTTGGCAGTCTTTCCCGGCATGAAACACAACGACACTTGACTAGAAATTGAGTTCAGTCTCCATGTGTTATGTACCAAGAAAGGCTGCCACAACTTTTGTACTAAAGGTTTTTTTATAGCTGCCACTTCTTAGAAGTCTTGCTGCTCTTAAATACTTATGCTCTTAAATAAAAATTACATACATTTTACTAACTTTAATCTAGACACATCGAGACTGAACACTGTTTCCAGCCAATTGCCGATGGATTACATGCTGCGAAAGGCTGCCATGTGGAAATAACTTAAATTTGTTTGTGTTATTAGAAAAAAATGTATTGTTCTTTATGAATATATAATAATATTTATCGTCATGTTCTTTGATCAAAAATTACGAAGTAAGGAAAACCCGACAATAATTTATGGACACCCTGCATTAGCTCTTGAATGTCGCTGCCCAGCATTTGTGAACACCAACACTTGGGTGAAAATGTCATTTATTATTTCACATAAGCTACACACTGATCTTGGCCAAAAGGCAGAGAATTTGACATAAGCTGACAGCAACACTAAAATAGAGCTTAAAATACAAAAAAAGAAATAAGTCAATCGTGCGCAGCGTTACAGCGGAATGACGGTTGCAATATCACAGTGGAAAATTCGTAATAGGAAGTAGTCTACATTTGGCAAAATCCAATTGCGCTGTCGACAACTCTGTAAAACCTGTTTCCTTGTAAACATTCTTTCATTGCACTAAAGCGCTTTAAAGCTTTGTGCAATTTTTATTTCCACTTGGGTTTTAATAATACTTAGTACATGGCTTTAAAAAGCCAAGTAATGCAATAAGTATAAAGGCCTTTATTTATTGTTGAGATTTTGCTTTTCTCTGAGATTTACTACAGGTTGATAATTCATTGCAAGTTAAAAAAATTTTCAGCTTTATCACTCATCATTCAAGATTTCACACCTGCTTCATATAGTCTCAGCAGCATAACAGTTCTGGTGTAATCCCAGCTTTGATAAGCACACTGTCATAAATAGTACCCTGTTTTATCTTATTCTTTTTCCTCATAAAGTTCGAATGATATCTAGTACATTCCCCAAAAATCGAAACAGCTTTTTTGAAATTAGCCACCGTTATCTGCAATGGAACTTTTTAAGACTTAATAGGAATATCTTATAGACTAGAGCAATGCAATTCCATAGAGAGGAATAATGAACCGTCTTTTCAATCCTCAATGTATTTCACAGATCTGGAGGACACACAATCATTTTGTTACTTTATGAAATTTTGCGCAGGTTTATTAGATGAATGAGCTGATGTTTTTTCAATAATATGAGAATTAAACAATTGTCTAAAAGTATTAAAATTTCTTTTTCAGAAGTTACTGTTCATTCCATTGTTTAAGAAATAATTTAAGTAAGTTGATCGCATAATTGTAGCATGTAAATTTTTGTAGTTGAGACACATAAGCTCAAGTAGTAAAACAGTATAATTTGGATGCATTATCAGATATGATGAAGTGGTCGAGGGAAGTATCTTAAATATATTTCTTGATAAACAAGTAACGATTCATCACGAAATGTTTTTATTTTGAAAACCAAATTCTGCGAGAATTATTCATAAACGATTTAGATTTACGAAAGATAATTATAGAAAAGTTTATTGTATAAGTTTCAATACAACTTTGAGAACTTAAAAAGAAATGCAAAATACAATTTGATCTTTGTTGCGCTGATGAATTTTCTAGTTAGAGTTGTTGTTATTACTAATTAAAATACGTGATCCATTAGCTAAATTTATTAAAAAACTGTTGAACCAAATGCTTATTTTTTTCAGGAAGAATTTTAGTAAAATAGCAATATATATACAGATACGGAGCCCTATAGCCATTCTTATCACCATAACTTGTATTATATTTTAACTTTTAATCCTTTTGCCTCGGGAAACTTAGAAATCGAGTCTCAGTTATTCATGCAAATTGATGGGCTGCGCTATTATAGTACTGAGTATAAATAACGATTCACTTGGTTGTAAAGGAATTTAAACTAATTAAGCAAGTGTTGCATATGAACAGCTATTGAAATCCACCGCTATTTTATACTTTTATACAGAAAATGTTAAAAAGTCACCTGAGGCTCGAGGGTTAAGTTTCGCATCAAAGAACTTGTCAATAAGGATGCTACTGTTGAAAAGACTGCATCAAGTTTTGTTAGCGATTTCCTTTTATTCACAGATCTTGTTTATTTTAATGGAAGAATTTTAAGTTTAGTTATATTAGCCATGTCCACATCCACAGTGGATATTCGGGGGAATCGGGTTTCGAACCTGGAGCCCTCCGTCCGTGAGCCTGAGACCTTGCCACTAGGCCGCCGGACTATTTATAAGATGCTCAATTTTAATCTATTAATGACCAGTCATATTCCCATAACTAATTTCCTTCTTTGATGCCTCTTTGCCACAATAATTTATCTTTTAGATTGAAGTTTGATTATCACTATAAGAAAAGTAGCACGTTGATTTAGGTGGAGTTTCTTATTTCAAACTAATACACGAATAATTCGTTGAGATAAAATTGTTTGAAAAATTTTACTGATAACCGACGGTGAGACCCGTTAGGTGATACAAGATTACTTTTATCTTTTTCACGATCGGAGTAAGATAGATTCTATTGTTTTGATACTGTCCTGTTGTGTATTGTTCTTGAAATAAATTTTATGATATCAAAAGATTTTGTTCTTGAAACTTCGGTGCCCAGACTGATATTGACACTTGCAGTGAAGTTCTTAACTATTTAGACTGCTCTTTTTAATTCACAGAACAATAAGTGAAAAATCATTGAATTTTTCTCATTTATAAATGTCCTTATTATAAATGTTTGACAATGAATTTAAAATGTATTATCTAGGCTAATAATGAGCATGTTCATATGAGAGCTCTAATGCAGAGTGGACAGTTGATGAAAACTTTTATTCAATATATTCCGCAACAGTTAACTTTTTTACAAACGAATCATTGCATTGATAGTGTTTAATACATTTACCGATCCCATCTATCCAGAAAAGGGCGAAAGGTATGTGTGAAAGAAAACAGAGAAAATTCACAATCACCATTGATTAAAATATATAATATTTTTCTAAATCTAACCTGCTTAAGAAAAAGAAAGATTTTTGCCATCATAAACTCAAGCAACCCGCCAAACGTAATAGGGGGCAAACATAGAGTTTCCCAAAAATCAAAATTTGATAGTTCTTCTTACCTGTTTTCTCCCAAAAATTTAAGTCTTTTTATGATATTACACTATTTTGATTGGTCGCTGTAAATAATTTACAAAAGCTTCTAAAAGGTAAGGTACAACCTGTTTTTTAAATCCTTCTCTTGTAAAATAATTGTTAAAAATAGCGAAATGAGTTTTTATGAAAGAGTATGTCTGACATAAATGATAGAAGATAAAAATTTGCTCATTCCACTTGACTTTTTACAAAGAACAAGAAAGCAAAGATCTTTTTTTAAAATTGCAGATTTTCGAAAATATTATTAGTCAATTTAAAAATTTTCTAACTCAAAGAATCGGAGATGGAGGGAGATCGGGTGGTATAAGGAACACATGACTGCAGTGATAAATTTTTCTGAGTATTTTTAGAAATTATCTTCCAAAACCTCTTTTACCTTAATTTTTAGGGGCGTATGTAATTTAATGTGTCTTTTACTCAGCAACATTTTTTCAGTATCAATAGAACAAACATGGAAGAAAACACAAAGTTACGATGACGTCATTCACTCCCTCCCCACAAACGCGTAAACTGCACGAGTAGACGCATTGCATTTAGAAATTTTTATCAGAAAGGAAGAGAGAGGAGGAACACAAAATAAGATAAATTACATTAACACCAAGATAAAAATGTTAGATAAGCAATCATCAATGTTTCATCCTTATTTATAACCAGAAAATTTGTGCTCGTCTAAGACGGGCTTTTAGATTGCAAACCATATCTCAGAACTGATTGTAACAGATTTACTCACGAAAGATGTAATAAAAATCTCATGCACATTTTTTGGCATAATTTACAACAATACTCTCATTGTTGAAACACAATTCAATCCGTTTTCATTGTTTAAACAAATATTTAATTGCGTGTTTCTTTTTAATTGCTGAAAGCTGAGGAAATTTTCTTATACAATCATAATGGCTCAGACAAAATGGGCGGGCTTATTTTAAGCTCCATCCAGCATTATATTTAAAAATATTTTATCTCATAACTTACAACAATATTTTTCATTTGCTGAAACGCAATTCAATCCGTTTTCATTGTTAAAACAAATATTTAATTGTGAGTTTCTCTTCCATTGTTGAATGCGTTACAGACATTTCTGGACATTTATATTATAGATATGAATAATAACTTTTCAGTTTTACCAGGAAGATGCAGGTATAAAAAAAATTAAACGTGGCAAGGGGGGAATAGATGCCTCGGCGCCAGTTTTAGGGGACACCATGGAGTAAAAGCGTTACTGCGTTTATGCCATTTCTAAAGCAAAATATGATAAAGAAGCGTAAAAATAATGCCATGCCATGGGCTGCTTTTACGCTTACTAAGCCACTGATGACGACTGCAGTAAGGAAAAAAAACATCTTATTTCCTGGGCGCTTTTTACCCTCGCTACGCCACTGGTCATGGTGACAAAACTTTACTGCTTTCGTTTATTTTTAAAGTCAAATACGATGAGGGGGCGAAAAAGTACCATGCGCCGGGCGCCGTCAACACAAGCTGAGCTACTGATGAAATGGAGGGGGCAAAAAATCACATAATGACCCAGAGACACTCACCCTCGCTACGCCATTGTCATAATCTTCGATTATTTTCTTTAACTTTCAGTTGTTAGTGTAGGCAGTATCATAGCAACGGGAGTATAGACACTCTGAGCGCCAGTGTTGGAGATATCACGAAGACAGAATAATACTGCATTTATTTCACTTTTTAAAAATAAAATATGACGAAGGTGAGAGAGAGAGAAATTACCCCTGGCGCAACTTCTGTTGCTGTGCCACTGGTAGTAACGAGGGTTGGGAAAAGAAGGTACCGATGCCGCTGGCAACAATCTTGAGGGGATGAGGTAACAACACGAAGATAAAATATTGTTGATTTTATTTTATGTTTTTAAGGTAAAATATGACCAGAATGTTTCATCCCTATTTATAATGAATAATAACTTACCATAATATTCGATTATTTTCTTTAACTTTCAGTTATTAGTGTATGCAGTATCGTAATAACGGGAGTATACACATTCTGAGCTCCAGTGTTGGAAATATCACGAAGACAGAATATTAGTGCATTTATTTAATTAGTGCATTATTTTAAAATCAAATATGACGAAGGTGTGTGTGAGAGAAAAACTAATCCCCCTGTGGTGCAACTTACTGTTGCTGCACCGCTGGTAGTAACGAGGTTTGGGAAAAGAAGGTACCGATGCCGCTGGCAATAATCTTGAGAGGGTGCGGTAACAACACGAAGATAAAATATCGTTGATTTTATTTTATACTTGCCATATCCCTCGATACGTAACTGAATGTAGATAAAAACTTTCAAAAGTTACTCTGATGAAATGTATTTAATATCATTATTTAGCAGAAACAGCGTGGAATAAGGAGTTTGAAACAGAACAGATTTTAAAATTCAAACAAAATTAATTTGATCTACTGTCAAACCTAGCTTCACTGAGTTTTTTATCATGAATAATTTGAAGCCTCAAAAATTAAGTTTTGGATCGTGAACAAATCGGAACGAAAAAATTTTCCTAAAGCTTCAGATGAAGTACTGTATCTTGAGCTACAGTGCTGTTCAAAATTATTGAAACGCTAAGGAAAATTTTGTACCTTTTATTATAGAACATAAATTTATTTATTTATATCTCAAATATATTAATTTTATTATTAATTCGATCTCATTCATTAGAAAAATCTTCGAAAAACTCGAATTTTATTGCAGAATATGTCAGAATAGGAACAATTTCATATAACTCTTAATTATGTCTTGTTCAAAATTATTCGAATGATCAAAAACTTACAACGGAAAGTTAACATAACAATTTTTAAAAATGAAAATCAGTTTAATGTTTAGCTAGCCTCCTTTGGGTTTCAATCGTTACTTGCAATCTTTGATTCATGCTATCAACCAGTTTCTGCGTTGTCTCCATGTTGATATTGCGCCATTCATCTTCGATTGTCTCAAAAAAATTATTTTTTTATTTTTTCTCTCTTCAAAAGACAATTTCTGATTCAAAACTGAACATAAATTTTAGATGGTATTAAGGTATAGGCTTTGTAGTGGCCAATCCAGTACCTTAATCTTGTTCTTTGAGAAATAAGCTTTGATAATCTTTGACGTGCGTTTTGGGACATTATGTAATTGAAAGATATACCGTTCACCCACCCTCAAATTTGTGATATCTTCAGATTTCGGAACAGGATATCGACGAACATACTTCCAGTCATTTTACTTTCGATTATCACAATTTCACTAACACCTTTAGAGGAAAAACATCTCCATACCATCACATTTCCGCCTCCGTGTTTTACTGTCCGTAGGATATTCATATGTTTAAGCGCCTCACTTGATTGTCACCATTCTCTTTTATGCTTTTTTGATCCAAAAAGCTCATATTTGGTTTCGTCTGACCATCAAACATTGTCACAGAATTGTAAATCCTTCGAAAAATGATCTTTTGCAAAGGGCAAGTGCTTTGCAATGTTTGCAGTGATGTATGGCCTTTTTCTTTGGATACAGCTGATCAACCGTGAGTTCTCGATTCTACGGCGAATTGTTAGAGATGACACATTCAATTTCAAGTCTTCCACGATCTCACTAGACGATATATCGTTTTTTTTTCTTGTACCAATCCTTACAATCATAGAGTTTTCCCTTGCACTTGTTTTCAGTTTTCTGCCTCGCTCTCTCTTGGTTTAGATGGATTCTGTGTTCTCATACTTCTTGCACAAATAGTACATATGCGACTTCAGCAATTTACAATTTTTTTGCTAGGTTTGCATATAATATCCGATCCTATCAATCTTCAATGATGCGGTAGAGAATTTCAACAGATATCTCTAAACTCTTGGGCATTACTGTTGGTTTGACTTCTTCACAGGCCAAAAATCATTACCAAGTAAATTAATCTATTAACATTTTTAAAAGTTACCAAAATTAAAACAAATTCCATTCGTACTCACTTAAATATAGCCTTCGTCATCAGCCATTCGAATAACTATGGACAGTTAAAATATATTGTTTAAAACAATAGTCTTTTATAAAAAAAATTGGAGGTATTTAAAGAAATAATTACAACTTATATGCATTTGTGGAAGATGAAATAAAGCACTAGAAAATCAAAACAAAATAGCAAATTATCAAGTTTTAAAAATTTTATAAACAAAAAGTAAAAGTTTAACGGTCCGTTCAAATAATTATGAGCAGCACTGCACTAACACTCAGGGTATCAGAAAGTAAATTTCTTACCTCTGTTTTGAAAAGATTTTATAATTGTCATGGACGGCCAAAATCTGGTTTTATAAACTCCTAGTGATTTGTAGAAAGTAACAGCAGCACCAACATTCTCATTTATATCACGTGGCACGTTCGAAACATTTTAAAACGTAGACAAAAACGAATCACTCTAAATATTTTTTTACTGAGACAAAGGTCCAGTAGGTCTGAAGCAGATTCGAGGGGTGCCAAGAGACAGAACAAAGAAAAGAATCCTTTCAAACAATAAGATTTCTATTCTTCACCACCTTTCACCCATACCATGAACTCTCCTCCCAGTTAAGCTTTCATTTATGCTTTATTCGCTTAATGTACTTCTTTTTTGCAGTATTATAAAGTTAAAGATTTATGTTGATCAAGAGTAATTATGAGTTCATTTGCAAAATCCTGAAAATTACCATGGCATAAAAATTCGACACAGATTCAAATAATTTCAAATATTAATGAGGTACATAGTATATGCATAAACACATATTTTCAAACAATTTCATTTTCTAATCAGAAATATTTTTAAATGAATATTTATGCTTCATTGCATCATTTCAGAAAGTTACGTACATTTTAATTTCTAAAAATTTCAAAAAATAACTGCTAAATTTAGCCTTCTTTTTAAAAGAGAGGAATGTTTATGTTCTTGGAATTGTTGCGTTTATACTTTGCATTGTTAACAACTGAAAGTTCATTATGATTAGCAAGACATTTTCGATGTAGATAAATGACTTTTTATTTTACACTTCAAATCTGAATTATGCATATTGACAGGTGTTGAAAATGTGGAACTTCAGCATAATAGAATGTTTCAGACAATGGTAGGAAAAAAATGCACACCTATTTGATAAATTATCTAAAAATTTACCAGAAAGATCTTGAGAGGGATTTTTGTATTTTGTAACATACGTTTTCACTTTTGCTTAATAAGAATAAACCATATTTCCTAGCCTGCACACCATTCAGGTCTTCAATGTTCTACTTTCTGACATAATATAACCCATGTAATTAATCTCTGAATGATATATTTTTTTCTAAAACAAAATCTGAGAAAAATAATAAGTTTACTTTTCATAAATCTGGAAATTCCAGATTTTAAAAAGTAAAAAATCCAGAATTCCGGCTGTATCCTTACTTCTGACTGATACAGAATCAAAAAATTGTACACAAAATGCTATTTTAAGATTTGACACGAGCAATAAAGTAAGAAATTAAATGAAAATTAATTAGGATTCTGGAAAGAATTAATCAATTCTACATTAATTTTTATACGGAAAAAGTTTTAGGTTACAAACGACTTTCAGAAAAGAATTAAATTCATAAACCGAATTTTGATTTTATTTCAATATTTACTTCTTAACAGGAAACACTAATGACAAAATATAATAGAAATAATTTACTGTTATTAAGAGTGCATACTTTATACGCTCGCAACTCAGAAATATACAGGAGCTGTCATTTTGAAAGGAGTTCTTTGGAAATATTCGATTTATTTATTCATATACAGTGTGAATTATAATTAATAATAACTTATAAAATTCTGAATAACTTTTATAATTTCTATAAATTAACTTTTTCAAATAAATAGGGTTTAATTAATAGTTTTTAATTCTTGATTAAAAAGTGAGCGCCAACGTATTTGTATTTAAAAATTATAGAGATAACTTGAAACTCCACATAAAAAAAAGCATTCATCATTTCGCAGTAAAATTACTTCTAATGTTAATTCTAAATAAATCACTATTTTACAACCACAAAATTTAAAATAAATCACCGAAGAATTTTTCTGCTAATTTTTTAAAAAGTTATCACATGTTATTTTGAGTTCATATAAACATTACGCAACTTGATTATTGCATTTTATTTTATTTATTAACTATGGACGTCTTACAACTTCTGAAGAAAAAATTAATTTTGAGTGAGCAAAAACTAAGTTTCTCTTAGAAACTCAATGAAATTATAAACTTGCAGGGAAGTTATAAAGCATATAAGATAATGCTACATAAGTATGTACTGATATTTCAATTAAAACTTACCTTACGAATTCCAGAAATACCATGAACTGGAATCAGCCTTACAGGTAGCCTTAATACCAAACATCATGTTTGTCATTAGAATGGTTTAAATAACATTTGTTCTACGAGTGATGTTGAATGCTTCGGAATTCACACGAGTAAAGCAGACTAAAAACTAATTTCATTCATGACGAAGGATTCTTTGCGATATTGTTTGCTTGCTTCTTTTGCATCGTTTCTACCAATTGTTTGGCAGAGCATGGCCAATATTGACCCAAAATCCCAACAATAACTGCAGTTATTGTTGGGATTTGAACAATTTCAGCTACTAAATTCGTATTAAAGTGCTTCATTCCCTCTACTTTGCAGATGGCATGTCCTTAGCGAACAGTATCCGTACAGCAGACGTTGAAGATAAACGTGAACTGAATAACCTTTGGCAGGAAATTTGGCGACAAGACAAGTGGGCAAACAGGGGGCTACTTTTCAGTTCCGATAAGAAAGGGACAGATAAGCCGATTATACATTTTCTTATTTGAGAAACGGCATTGTTAGTGCCAAGAATGATTTCAAAGTTTTTAAAACCAAATTCATCCCTCATGGTTATAACAGGTTCTAGTGAAAGGCAGCTTGAGATGTTTTTTGGCAATCATATCCCGTCTCCTGTTTTTTTCTTCGTTATATCGAAATTAACGAGTAATCTTCTGAGCGAGGGTGGTCTAAATGTTAAAACAGCTCGAGCTGAATTAAAATCGGACCATTGGGCTTCAAAATATAAGAGAACAAAATTCACTGATACTTGTTAGTGTTAAATACCTATAAAGAGGGCAATTGGTATCTAATACCGTTGAAAAGGCTGATGGGTAGCTACATGTTAAATATCATTGAAAAGAAAATTGATCGATAAATGTTAATATTAAATGCCGTTGAGAACACAGCAACAAAAGACAAATCAGTTAATATGTTAATCACTTCTATTGGTTCAGTTTGTAGAAATTCATTAAGTTACAAAGTTGATTAAAATTGTATATAAATAAAATGAACAATCGTCCTCCTTTAGGGAGGACAATCCTTCTTTTGTAAGTTCTCCTTCCTATAAAAGTGTTTTCCTGCATGTTTTTATTATGCACTTAACATATTATAGTGTATTCTGTATTACTGTTGCAATTAATAATATATTTCTTTTATTTACGATATTTTTTCCTTCAATTTATTTGTGGTCACCTTAATATACACTGGCATACAAAAATTAAGGAACATTTCGTAAAAGGCGAGAAATTTGCAATTAATACGAAAACTATGTTTCGACATCAGTTCTGGAGAATCGTGTGACATTTAATAGAGTATCATATACATATACATATTACAGTGAAGATTCGGTCACGAGGGCAATTAGGGGGACCACCACAAAGGGATGAAGGCGAAAATGGAGTTTCACCCATTCTGTTTCAGAAAAAGCTGATAACGAGACGTAACTTTTATCAATGGTTATGGTTTAATGTGAATAATATTTACATGCATTTTCGTAAGCATAGCACAAATATTCGGGAAGATATAAATGTTTCTTTAAAAAATCCCAAATTTTTCAGCATGTGTTTTGCTTATAACATGCAGAGTTTGAATTCAAATTATTTGAAATTTGCTTAACACTTGACAATATGTTACAGAAGTATTGTATTCAAGTTTGAAGTAAATACGTTGAATATTACAGCAAATATGAGTGTTTGTACTAAATAATTTTTTACTGCGCATGTGCGAAATGCAGCGCAATTTTTCTTTTATAACTTCAAAGCCAGATATATAGAGCAACTTGAAAAAAAATCCCAGTTAAATCCCATTAAAATTCAGAAAACTGTCGGCATTTCAGTGAGGTGAATTTCAATTTCTCTTTAAGAGAAGCTAAATGATGAGGGTTCTTGTACAAACTGATATTTTTTAAATTTGAATCTTCGAACAGTAACATTGAATTTCAGTAAAATTGAATATCCTGAATACCATGAACACTTATAAATTAAATACATTATTTAAATTGCATTTTCTCGAATAACATTCGAAAATTAAAGTTAAAAAAATATCAGTTTGTGCAAGAACCCTCATCATTTAGCTTCTCTTAAAGAGAAATTGAAATTCACCTCACTGAAATGCCGACAGCTTTCTGAATTTCATTGGGATTCAACTGGATTTTTTTTAAAGTTGCTCTATATATCTGGATTTGAAGTTATAAAAGAAAAATTCCGCTGCGTCTCGCACATGCGCAGTAAAAAAGTATTTAGTACAAACACTCATATTTCCTGTAATATTCAACGTATTTACTTCAAAGTTTAATACAATACTTCTGTAACACATTGGCAAGTGTTCTGCAGATTTCGAATAATTTGAATAAAAGCGGATTTGACACAAGCGGAAAAATTTGGGATTTTTTAAAGACACATTTATATCTTCCCGAATATTTGTGCTATGCTTACGAAAATGCATGTAAATATTATTCACATTAAACCATAACCATTGATAAAAGTTACGTCTCGTTATCAGCTTTTTCTGAAACAGAATGGGTGAAACTCCATTTTCGCCTTCATCCCTTTGTGGTGGTCCCCCTAATTGCCCTCGTGACCGAATCTTCACTGTAATATGTATATGTATATGATACTCTATTGAATGTCACACGATTCTCCAGAACTGATTTTGAAACATAGTTTTCGTATTAATTGCAAATTTCTATCATTTTACGAAATGTTCCTTAATTTTTGTTTGCCAGTGTAAGTCAATTGATTGCTTTAGACCCAGCTTACTGTGAATCGCGGTACAGTACACCCTTTTATACGTTGACCGTTTTGTAGCTTAAATAAATTTTCAAACATCTGAAAGCTAATTTATAAAGTTTCATTTTCATTTCTTCAAATATGATAAATTCTTTACTTAAATGTTCGCTGCTAAGACAGCACATTTCTCACAGACACAGTTACATTTCTCCTTATTTCCCTCTCACTGTTTTTGTAACACTTCCAACAGGCAAGATGTACGTTTATAAAATTAGCTCATCAATTAAAAATTTTTAACTTTATTTTACTGATAAAAATTTTAAAAATAAAACAAAATCTTCAAAATTTGATGGGCCTAACGTAAATTATAGAAAGGCAATGAGGAGAAACAGTTTAAAGATTTATAAATACACGAGGTAAATAAATCCTTAATTGGAATATAATGATGAATTTAATATCAATCTCATAATTCACTGATACGGGTTAAACACCAACAAAGAGGGCAATTGGTTGCTAATACCGTTGAAAAGGCAGATGGGTAGCTACATTCATTAACATGTTTGGTTTCATTCAACAAATTATTAATTAAGAAGCAGTTTCTGACACAAGTAATCTTTTTACGAATTGCTTAAAATAGGCTTAATTTCCTTCAATAGTAATTTTTTGTAGAAAGTGGCTCCAGATTTTAGAAAATTAACTTATTTTAATGAAAATCACATTTGTCTGCAACGGATTTATATACAATGCTCAGTTTACATTATAAATTCGTCGAGGTATATTTATCCATTTTTATTGCCATTGGTTACACTGATATTGCAAGATTATGTATTTGATTAAAAGAAGTTATAACTGTGTACTTTATCATGTGCTTGCTGATTGTCCAGTTTTGTATATTGATTTGAAAAGCTTTTTTTTAAATTCTTTGATGCACTTAATAAACTCTCCAGACAAAACATTACGAAAGCAGTTTTATTTTAACTTAATAACTTGGTTACATCACCATATGATACCCTGATAATAGCTGGTGTCTTAGAGGCATATTGATCACATGGAGCCGAATAACATTTGCAGTGATTTTCGCCTATTAGTCCATCAATATGACCTTTAGTTCAATCAATGATTTCGGCCTTGCAGCACACACACACACAATAAATTCCATGGCTATTAAATTTTCTCATTGACGTTAAGCTCAGACGAATTGGTTGTCTAAGTAAGTTGTGGGGCTTCAACTTCATGTTCTGCTAATCAACCCTGAATGTATCTGGTATAATTATCGTGTTGACCAACAGGCTCGATGATAAAGCCTTCTCCACGCAGAAAACTCTCATAGCATAAGGGACGATGTGGACATCCAGGAAGCATATAGTCCATAGCCTTCACCCGAATGCTGATTTGCACCAGTGGTTACGCCAGTCGGCAAAAATATCTCCCGAAGATCACAGTGCCAGCTACAATCAGCACTGATATCTATACACAGTTCGGATGACGCAGAACCTTGAGTCGTAGCTAATTGATTGCAGATATTTAGGTTCTTAATCAGAAATGTCTCTTTATATACTAAACAGTTAAACTGTTTATATAGTATACTCTGTTTACTCATTTAAAGTTTCGCTGTACTTGCAAAGTTTATTAGTTTCAGCACTCCTATTTAAAACTCATTATAAATTTAATACATTTTTAAGCTTTTAAGGTAGAATTATTTAGTGAGTATGTAGGATTATATGGGGAAATTGGAAACAAGGAGTAATTGGAAACGGTGACTACAGTGAGACAGACTTAGTGAACAGAAGAGCTTGTTCTTTGGTTAAGACACTCTAGAGGAAGAAGAAAAACACTTTCCAGCTTTTTGCATTGATATCTGATAACGTTTGTTTAATTCATTTGCAACTATGCCCAAAAAAGTGAAACCAAAAGTTTTTTGAATTACATTGTCCATTCTCTACGCCGGTTATATGCAAGGTAAGCTGGTAAGTTGCATATTTCTTTGATCAGTTACGAAGAAACGGTATATAACGTTCGGAAACTTCAATTTTTGATTTTGGATTTTCTCCTGAGAAACAGTTTAGTGTTCTCCATTACCCCTGCAAATTTTCATCGCGGGGTAGTTGGGGACAGGTTTTAAAAGTAACAAAAACCTATATTTATTTTTTATGTATTTGGAATGATTTATTATGTGGTAGAAAGAGATTATAAATCTATTAACGCGGCAGCATTCCGTTTCGCCAATAATATTTATTCTTTTATTTGAAGTCAACAACTGACATTTCTAAAAAATCTACCATGTAATCCACACACATATAACTTATTACAAATTAAAGTTGCTTTTTCATAATTATTTGAAATTGTTTGACGTCAAGTATGGAAGGAAACCAGGAAACCGATGATGAGGAAGAAGAAAACGTGATACTGATGGAGGAATATGAAGGACTCTTTTCAACAAGAAATAGAAGCTTCGAAGATGAAGAAAGCAACTTATCGCGTATCGACCATGGCTGACTTTTCAAAAAATTTTAATCGATAACGTTGGAGGTGAAGACTCATTATTCGTACGTTTGTAGAATTGTTGGAGTTGATGGTGGTGAGCCAGATGTGAAAGGTTTCAAGAGCACTAATTTGGGTAAATCAAAATTTCTTTTGATGGTGAATGACCTATTTGCGATTTCCGAGAGTCAGATAAAAGCTATACTACCGGATCCTATCGTTGAAGTAGACGGTAGGGAATAAATGTTTATTTTCTCATGTAGTGTAAATGTCAAAGAAAAATTAGTTGTGGATAGAACGTTCTACTTGAAATGGAAGTTCTACTTTCTACTTCTTAATTGAGCTATTCAGGGGTGTAGTGGAGCAGGCACGCACCGGAACGCCGTTCCAGCACTACTTTTTTTTACGAGAGATAAATAACAAAACATTGGGAAAACGTTCTTAAAACAGCGCGATTTTTGTCACCCAGGTTAGAGGGTGCTGGTATTGCTTTTAGAACGTCCCGACACTGTTTATTTTACGATTGCAGCACTGGAGTATTAGTTTTTACTAAATTTTATGTGTATTTCTAAGTCTTAAATATTTCATTCTTGTGTGTCATAATATTCAGTCATTTCTGTTTTTTATGAAGATTCATTTCCCAACTTTTCCCGATAAAATAGGAGATAGAATGGTTAAAATGTAACGAAAATTAATAAAACGATTTTGCAATGCAGTTTAATACGATTTCATCACGATTGGATAAACTATTTGGTTTTCATCACAAGAGGTTAAATTACGAATTAACGTTTAAACGTTTGCCGCAAATAAAGAAAACAGAAACAACAGAACAGAGCAAGTAATAATACAAGATTCATTTATCTATGTAAAATATTATCAAAATGTGATTTTTTAAAAAATATAATAAAATATGAATTATATCCTATATAACAGCTTCTGCAGATAAACAAACATGCATTAAATATTCAGGATACTTCTTCATTTTCAAAACTAGAATCCCAATACCTTAAATATCTTCATAATTTTTTTTTAAAAACTTATTCTTAATATAGAAATCCGATCTGATAACTACAGAAAAAATTATCTTTAGAAATTTTACTTTGAAAAGAAATATATTTTCTGAGAAGTGACCAGCATTTTTTATTTATCAAAATGATTATAATGACTGCTAGTTTACCGATTTTTGACAAATACGCTTTAATTAATTTTAGAGAGATTTTCTGAATTTACTGTAACCTGTTTGCCAAACTTCAATGAAATCAGACATTTATTAATATGCCCCAAGAGGCTTGAGAGCTATTCAGTCATCCTAAAAAAATTTGTATTCAGAATTTGCACTCATTTAATGTTGGTTGGATTAATTGTTCTGTATCTATACAACTTGCCATTGTTTTATTAATTTCTTAAGATGTTTTGATGAAACGCAGTTATTACAGTGAAACCTCTCTGAGCGGCCACCCCTCCGTTCCGAGAAAAATTGGCAGCTCAGAGGGGATGGCCGCTCTGAAGGGTTTTCGTTACAATTGCAAATAATTGCTATAATACATAATATAAACAAGTATGACACATATTCCTTATTTAAAATGAAGTTTGAGACTTATCTAAAGAGAAAATAGTACTTTATTTAATAATATTTTACATTTTTTGAAAAAAGGATACAATTTGTGACAGTTATAAATTTTTATCCTTCTCGGAAAAAAACCATTTTTTCAAGTTCGTTTTTCAGTTTAAAAAGTAAATCTCTAACCGATGCGTTTGTTAAATGGGATGGGCGAACCCACCCGGCGGCCGTTCAGAGGGGTTGGGTGGCCGTTGCTAGGAGTTATTTTAACATTAGATCTATGGGCCGAAAAATCCGTGCCACGAAAAATTGGCCGTTAAGAGGGGTGGCCGTTATGTAGGGGTGGCCGTTCGAAGAGGTTTCACTGTATAAACAACGCTATTGAATGATTTTTAAAAATATTGCAACGTATATTATATTCGGGTTTAATATAATGTATTGTCATCGTATTTCAAGAAACTATGATACTTTGAAACCATATTCTCATAATCTCTAATTTTTGCTTCCAGTCACCTCCTCGTAAAGAGTTCGGAGTTGTTTTGGTCAGATTTAGAAGGCCAATATAAACAAAGAACTTTACATTTTGAAAATCAAAGCTGGTTTTGGCTCGTTCCGAAAAGCTGCTTATGAAGCTAGGTATTATATGTTATGCCTGCTAAGGATCAATATTGTCAATGGGATTTAAATCTCTAACCAGTTGCAAAGTAGTCTTGAAAAGCTTGCATTCTAGTAACACGCAACGTCAGTCAACACACACACCCTTTATTTCGCGTTTTTTGTCTATTAGACTCGTTTATTAGAGGTTTCTTGATTCAGTCTATCGCTTGTTGGTAACGCACTGGAAGTTAAACTTTCAAGTCGCTTTTTGGACTTCAAAGCTTTGACCAAACACTATTGGCACCGAGTTGCAACTTTTGTGTAGTAAGCCGAATCGAATTTCGAAAAAAGTGTAGATATATACACCTAAATAATGTTTTGTGCTCTCCAACCGCAGAAGAAAAGAAGTAGAGGGCTGACGCTCTAAACTCTCACGTTTTCTGCTGTAGTCTCTCTCTTTTCTTTTGAAAAATGGGAAACGGTTTAGAGAGTTTCTCTACTACTTCATGCCCTTCACTTTCATCTTTTGAGGTACTAACGGCAAAAGATGTTAATGTAAGGAACATAGGAAAAATTAATTAAAAAATTAATTTTAAAGTTTGATTTTTAAATTAAAATTACCTAATTAAAAATCTATTTACTTAAAATTCCACAATTAAAAATTTCTTTCCCGCCAGCCATTTTTGAAGTTTGGGAACAGATAGGAATTCAAGGACCCACATCGGAAGAATGGGGAGGATAAGAAGAACTTGGTAGCGTGTATTGTGTAGTTTTGCGCTCACAATTGCAGAAGTGTATTATAGTATTGAAAAAGAGTCTTCTTTTTCACTAGGCGAAATCGTTTTCCCTTTATTTCATTATTTAAATGATCCAGAAAAGAAGCATAATACTGTTCGGTTGTTTTTCTCTGTTCTGAAAAGTCTAAAAAGATTATACCACAAGAATCCCAGAAGACTGTGGCTGTAACCGTTCCAAGTAAAGGAGCGGTTTTCAATATTTTTAGACAAAGATACCAGCTTGCAACCCATTGTTTTGATTGTTTCTTTGTCTCAGGCTGATAATGATTAATCCAAGTTTCATCCACAACGACGGAAAAATTCCTCAGGATTCCGTTGAAACAGGTTCAACTTTCCTAACAAAATCTCTGATCCGAAGTGAGCAATCGCGGCACTCAATTTGCGGAGAGTTTTCTCATGTATTACATGTTTACACAAAATATTATGTAAACTGTCATTTGAGATGCCCATAGTCTTAGAAATTTTACGCACGTTCATTCTTCATTTATCAATCTCTACAGCATGGATTTTTTTAAGGATTTCTTGAGTAGTGCCTTGAGCACAGCGTGCTGAGCATTCAGCGTCACATGTACTCATATGACCATTTGGAAACTTACCAAACTACTTATAAACTGTTCTAATAGAAGCAGCAGATTCACTGTAATTTTTTTTAAACTTATCTTTGGGTTACTGAGCCGTTTGCTGTCTCAGAAAAAAAGTTTCATTACTACATGAAATTCTTTTACATTCAACTTTCATAAATCACGGTACTTAATCGATTCAAATAAGTGTCAAACACAGACTAAGAGATATATCGGAATGAAACTTTGTGTGATGCCTTTCAAGAGTTTCCGGCATCTAAAAATAATCGCTATACTGTCTGGTGGCATCATATCTTAGACTTTGCAAGGATTTATCGAACACTGGTACAAAGGGTTAATCTAACTAAACTAAGCAGCGGACTCCTCCAGAAGTATTGACAATGATTGGAAAGCAAACTTTGGTTTGTTGTTATAGGTGTAGGCGTATCTTAGACAAGCAGTTATTTACTATCGCTTGTCCAAGATACTGCATTTCTAATGTTAATAAGAAGGTTCGTACTATAAATAAGCTGAGAAGAAATAAAATCGGATGATGGATCACAAAATGGAAAGGGTCAATTTTTACCTTTTTTATTATCATCCGATAAATTCCGATTAAACTTGAAAGTAGATTAGCTACATATTAATGTTACATACCACTGAAAGAAAATGACGCTAAAAACGATGATTCCAGCAATATATATGCTGTGGGTTAATTGAAAAATATGGTTTATTTTAAAGAGCACCATCGCTTTGTATTGCGGCAAGGTAATTGGAAAATCACCTAATACTTTCTAGCCAATCTGATATTTTTTTAGCCTTAAAGCAGTAAGTCCAGGCACATTTAGCCGAATTAGAAAATTTGCAATATCTTACTCAGATAGTCACATTTTATCCAGGATTATAGCAATAAGCCTCATCTAATACCGTCTTATTAACAAGTTAACAGTACGTGGCCATTGAAAACGCACAACCCTAGATTTTGTCATAGTTCATACATAAGGAAGGAAGGATGACGCAATAGCAAAAACGATGATGCAATTATGCAAGCCGATCAACTTCTGTTTTCTTTTCAGCAGTATTATTAGCCCAATTTAAACATATAATGCCATATTCATAAAAAATGCACTACTACTGTTGGCTACTACTGTATATAATATGTGTGCGTATGCATGTGTCTGTGTGGAGAGAGAGGGAAATAGATTATGCTCTCAGTATTCAATCTTTCCCCAAGCGATCTTTTGAATTAGATATCAATTTTTAAGCAAGAAAAAGGTAACCTGGAAACTGCACAGCGATCATCTTTCTTTAAGGAATTTTTACTATTAAACAATAATCAATGAATAATCGCTACTGTTTACATATGCAAGCTGTTAAAGTGATAATTATGATAGAATAGTAAACTGAAAATAGTACGATATTAATATGCAGTTTTTCAGTTATGCTTTTTATTTAATAATTAGCAGTACGCGCATGGCGTTGTCGTGAAATCAGGACTTCAAAAAAATGAAAAAAAAAAAAACGCCCACAATGACACGAAAAAGTTTTGAAAACAAAATCGAAACAAAAGATACACATTATTGATTTAAATCCCCTTATTTTTCTTCGCTATAATGACATTTTAACTGTAGGAAAACAGTACAGAGTACGTTAATCTGAAACAATATTAAAAAATTACAACATGAAAATGATTATTATACAGGAAGCAAAATATGAGAAACAGATAAACACGTTAAGACACTGCCGAATATAATAATCGAAGGCATTCAGTTGAAGTTTATGACGAATCCTGTGATCTGCACCGTCAGCCAATGAAATTGCAACAATGCATGTTGGGAAGGCTTACCGAATGAAATTTCAAACAATTTCAAATGGAACAATACAACAAACATAATTTCTGTGGTATTTAAATATATCCAAAATGAATCAGAGAAGAAGGAAACAAAAAGAAGAAAAAAAAAAAAAAAAAGAGAGAGAGAGAGAGAGATGAAATCTTCCATTTCAGAATTTTAAACTTCGAAGCCACATTATGTAAATAGCTCCTTGAAGTCATATTTCATTTTTTCTAGTCTTCTCTAACTAAAGATATCAGCCATATGTTCGACTATCAAACAATATAGAAACAAACAAATTAAAAGAATAATCTATCGACGCGAAGCAAAGGGGTTATGACGTCACGTGGTTTCAACGAAATGCATGTTGGAAAAATACGTCACGCGACCTTGATTACGAAGAAACATGTAGGGAATTTTAAAGCGAAATTTTTTAACACTTCGGAAAAAAAATTAATTAAAATTCAACCAACTGTTCAACTTTAACCATTCTTGTTTTAAATCACGGAGAAACGTTATTTTTATTATTTCAACAAATTTCAAATTGATAACAAAATTAGAAGGGCGGATGCAAGAAATTGAAATTCCAAACAAAGTTTTTAAGGCTTAACCGACTATTTTTTAAAAATTTCTCAAAATTTAGAAATTCAAAACTAACTTCATTAGAACGGAAATCGTATGATCTTTCCGATGTACTTTCCTTCCTTTTCTACTTTTTTCGTAGAATTATTCAAAACCATTCTATTCAGAAATTAGTGCGAAAAATAAACCCAAACAACACAAAACATTAAATAAAAATTTTTCTAGATTAAATTTTAAAATTCCGGCTTCGAGGTGCATTGAGTCACCATTAAGACTACCTGTGCGCCAAATTTGAAGGTTGTAAGTGCGATAGATTCATCTGGACATCGCACGCACGCACACACACAAACATTGCCTTTTATAAGTATAGATTGATAACTAATTCAAAATATATCTACGAAAAGGAATGGACACTGAAAGGATAATCCCTTTTATATGCATATACAGTAGAATCTCTGGAATACGAATCCCAGGAGCCGAAATTTAGAATAATCCGAACATTTAAAAAAAATCTTCTGGAAAACTTTTATTTAAAAATGAAGGAAAATAACAATTAGGAATCAGAAACAAAGCTAATGTTTATTCCTAACTTAACAGAAACATATGAATTGGTATTTTAGAATGAATATAGTACCTTAATTAGTAGAAACAAAATCAGTTATCTTCTTTCGACATAAGGAACTAAATCTGCTTGACAATGCGAATCTTTCCGTTCTCTTTCATAGAGGTCACAAAGTCAATAATATTCGACTGCATTTGGTATATCAAGAGTATTTTACCGAATTTCCCGGAATTCGAACTGAGGTCAGCCGCAATTAGTTCTGATTCCCAAAATTTTACTGTATTTGCAACAAGCCTGAATGAAATCGGGTAATTTGAGCAAAAAAAAAAAAAAAAAAATGCACACTTTCTAATTAGCCTGAAAATGTACGGGCACATTACAGCAAGCCTAAAAATTATCAAGCTGATTGGACGGTGCTAAAAGATTTTCCAATTGACCTGGTGGATTCTAAAATTACAGCGCTCTTTACAATAAACCTGGATGTTCAGTCAGCCTATAACATGTATAATACTTCTGTTGATAAATTTAATCAACTCATTTTACAATTTTGACTATCAACTGAGTCGTATTTCTTCAGTTACGTTGAAATCTTTAATTAAATGTTTGCAGCTGTCGCTTAAATGCATAGCCTTCCCTTTTAATATCTAAATGAACAACTATTATTTACGAAAAAACATCTCTAGAACCTTTAGAAAGCAAAGGAAGAACATTTTTGAGATAGTTTCGTTATCTACAGAAATGCGACATTATTTTTTGATTTCGAATACTGCTTTTCAACAAGCCGTGTGAATCGTCTGCTCATTTGTTTCATAAACTCAATTTCAATTAAGTGAAAAGTGGAAGGTTGAGGCTTTGGCTTAGGGTTGAATGAATGAAAAGGAATAGAATATTATGTAAGGCTACAAATCATGTTTCTATCGTTATGTTTCACTATAAATCTCCGTTTTTCCTAATTTGCTGATAATATACCATAAATTCAAAAGCATCAATAAATTAATAAGAAAAGACTAACAAAATTTAAAAAAGGATTTATTTCGAATAATAATTACATAAGATGAAAAACCCCGAAAGTTTATTATCCAAAGCTATATAAAGCTAAAGAAATCTGTTGATAAAAGTTTTAAAAGCATTTAAAAATATTTTTAAACCCTTCACACCTGCTATCCGACATACTGGACATCAGTTTTAAACTGCCTCTATTTATTAATAATTGGTGAAATTGCATGCTATTTTTTAGTTAATTCTCGAGTTATTGTAATTTAGTTTTATTATAATTATTACAAGAATTTTTCGTTTCGTGGATGTTATCAATTCATATATTTTTTTTTCAAAACTTGATAATTTTTGTAATGACGAGTTCTTTATCTAAGTTATTATCTGTATTTGATACTTTTTTACTATTTTAAATGCTTGTATAATATTTAAAAATTTGGTAAATATGTTACAATGAAGCTTGCGTGTTGTGTTCTTTTTAGTAGAAGTGTTTGATCCAAAATGTATGTCTGCTGTATAGGACAAACCGACTCAGTTTATGTTCTGAATTGCTGTAATACAGATAATAATGCTATCCTCCTTCCTGTGTTTGCATTCTAAATTTGTTTAAAATTTATTTTCCATATTAGAAGAATAAACTTGCGTAAAAGGTAAAATATTTGCTAAAATGACAACTACCTCTTTTAATATTTTGCTTTTGACAGCTGTTGTGATGAAATGAGAGGTTTAGCTGACATATCATAGCTTTTTTAGTTTTCACTTACAACCTTGAAATTTTATTTATATAAGATAATCTTTGCAGTAGTGCAAAGTATATAAAAGGAAAAAAAATCCTCTTATATATTTCTTAATTCTGATTGAATTGGTTAATAAATTATGTCATATAATATTTATATATATATTTAAATTTTCTTCTCACTTCTAAGAATAACTCTTAACTAACCTTTGTTGTTTAATCAAATAGTTTATTATTTAAATTAAACAATTATTAAGTAATTTTACCCTAAAACTCAGCAGATACATTATGTCGTTGTATTTAAGAAGTTATTTCTGCGAATTTGAAAATGTACTTCTCCATCAAGCATGTTATGAGCTCTAAGTTTAGAGTTATTACCGATAGATGGCAGCACGAGTTCAAAGCTGATTAAATTTGAAAGAATGACGCATTAGTTCAAATTATTTAAGTCTCTTTACGAATTTTCTTTCAATGGCTTTTTCTTCTGCGGAAGTATTTAAAATAAATTAATAAAACTGTAGCTGATTTCGTTCATTTAATTTAAAACGAATTGATTAAATTTCAATTTCGGAGCACTTACTGCGCATACTAAATCGAGAACGAATGAATCATTTCCCTGTTTTAAAATAAATTATACTTTTTAGAAAATTTATTCAGGTAGTTCGTTAAAAAAATAAACACATTTAAAATTAATTTAATTTTGAATAAATTGATTGATCCAATTTTAAAATGCCAAACCGCTAATTCGGCTAATATTATTATTTTCCCTCCGAGTGCAAGTATATTGGAATAATAATAGTCTACTAATTTTAAGGAGGGGGGGGGGGGGGAGGTAATTATTAGATTAAGTTATTATTCGAAATATTTTATGTATATCTTTCTTCTATGCACGATAGAATTTTCTAAGCATTATGTCATTAAAACATATGCTAACAGTTATAACAAATTAAGTAATTTATATTTTCTTAATTATAATTTTATTACTCCTTATTTAGTAAAAAACCCCGGCAATCTTTATATAAACATTGTATTTGAGTTGCGTTATTGACCTATATCTGGCATTTGAATGAATTCAATATTTCTTCAGTTTTCAACTGAAATAAAATCTTCTGACATAGAATGTTTTAATGAGTCAGATCTTTATCCACTTCATCTGTTAATAAAAGTTTTATTTCTTTATGAAATTCATTAACTGTAGATTATATTTAAAAATATTTAAATTGCATTCTTTCTTTTTAAAAAATAAATAAAATCCCTAATTAATGATTGCTTGATTGTGTTCTGTTAAATTATTATAGATAAAGGTTTAAATTGTATTTTTTTTTGTCTATTATAACTGAAATATCTAAAATGGAATCTACTGGCTACTTTCAATTCTTTTAAAATTCACTTACTTATCCAGGATTACTTCGAAGTTATAATATTATAATTGAAATATCTAAAATGGAATCTACTGGCTACTTTCAATTCTTTTAAAACTCACTTATCCAGGATTACTTCGAAGTTATAATTAACAGTCTGAAGAAATTCCTTTTTAAGATTGCATTTTCTAGTAGTCCATACCATAAAATGTTACTAGTCTTAGACAACAAATAATACTTCAGGACCTCTCTGCAGTTCAATAGTACTTGCAGTTATTCTCAATTTAACTTTGGAACAAAATTCCAAGAACTTTATGTACTTCACTATACAATATTATATCAAAATTCTTGCCTTTGAAATTTCACCTTGTTTTTCAATAAATGCATCCACTGGAAAATTAAAAGAAATACTAATCATGATTTAAATTTTATTTGACAATGGAGTAGGAAATAAATTGTTACTGTATCAAATTATTAAATATAGTAAGTGTTGTATCATTCATTCTGAGTGAACTCACAATAAATACCTCATATGATACTTGAATTTTAAAATAAATTATATCAAATGCTTGCTTCTAAATCTGATTTTGATAATATATGAGTCTTCTTTCTTGATGCAAGACTTTTCCATGGAATCTATTTCCTAATTATTTTAAATATCAGGAATTATAAAAATTTATATTTACTAATATTATATTCATTTAAGTTTAAAAGATTACCATTACTGAAAATAATTAAGAAGAATACTGTCTGCCACACACACAAATATCCTGTAGCAAATTCTCCAAATTCAATGAAGGATTGTAGCAATTCAAAGTCTTCTTTAATGCTGTATATACATGCAATTATATCTGCATTTATTTTTATATATAATTTTATTTTATAATAATGGAATTTTTAAGAATAAAATTTTTTTCTCTTATTTCGGTTAAAATTTCTTTAATAATGACCTGTGAAAGCATAAAAATTGATAAGTAGAAATTTATACTAAGAACAAATGATTATTAGTTACAAATTAAAATTATAAAAATTAAATATTTTAATAAAAAAGTTATTTTAATTAATGCATAAAATAGTAATTGATACTTCAGCAAATTTGTTTAAACTTGTTATTATGCTATGACATAAAATAAACTGCAGCAAATTTGTTTCACTTTGTTATTATGCTATGACATAAAAATAAACTGGAGAGAGAAAAATCAGACTGTGAATGTGAAAAAGTTTATCAATTTATTGTGCAAAATGTATAGGTATCGAAAATCAACTCATAAATTAACAAATGATTGCAATCGATGAAATTTAGAATTTTAAAAACAGTATATATAATAATTATGAAAAATTTTTAAAAATATTTATGATTATCATCATAATCTCATGAAATAGTATTTCAAGCACATGTAACATTATTTCTTCATATTAAAAAAAGATCCAGTAACTGATCGTATTCAAAACATATACTAACCTATTTAATAAAATTCATAAAAAAATTCCGAATAAAATGCTTTTCATTTAAGTTGCAAGATAAATACTTGCAACTCATAAATAATTAAGAAACAAAACAATTTTTTACATTGAATTAAAACTGTAATTTAAAGATTTTTTATCAGCTTAAACAAACTAAAACTGATGAATTTTATAAACTATAGGTACTCTTCATCAAAAATATAAACATTTCATGAAATTCATAATATTCAAATTGCATCACTATTGTATCAACACATAACAATATTCATAAAAAATTACATATCTCAATCAAAATGAGCTTAAAAACTATCTAGATGACATCAAACAATAACAAATGTTAAACAAAGAAATTTTTCCTACATTGATCTTTGGTAAACTAAGTACCATACCAGACAAATCTGTGTTATTGAAAATCATTTCTTGGCACAAAACTGTAAAAGTTTATAGTCATTTTTTTAGTAAGAACAGTCAAATCGAAATACAAGTTACATCAAATGAAATTATGTAGGTGTCTCTTCAACTTAAATGCACAAACCAATCCACATCTAGATAATAACAAACTTGATTAAACACTTCCACTGTCACAAAATCAATATCCTTTAAACCACAAGAGACAACTAATGCCACATTTCATAAACACAGATAATTATTCTTGATGAACGATAATATGATTCAATTTTCTCTGCCTAAACAGACAAAGATATAAGCCGGACATCCGACTTGAAATACAAAAGATACCTAATAACATCGTCTTTATCGACGTGCTTCAGTTTTTCGACCGCTCGACGGTACATGACAAGAAAAGGCACATAAAACCGTGCTGTCCGACCTTTGTAAATTAACTGTTTTGTCACTTCCAAAAAAGTGCAGTTATTCCATGTTTTTGGCAGCGGCTTCAGGCGACACACCAACATTGGACAGTAAGTTCTTGAGAACGCTGAGCTCTTTGGAAAGCAGTTCCACTCGCTTTCTGAGTTTGTCGTTTTCGGAGACAAGATCGCAAACACGTCTTTCAGTGTCCTTGCAGCGCTGTTTTGCTTTTTCACGGGACTTTCGAACGGCAATGTTGTTCCTTTCCCGCCTTCGCCGATACTCGTCTGAGGCTTTGTCCAGCAGCTTCTTGGACTTTTTATCTTCCGACTTGAAGCTGACTTCCCGCTGGTCACCTCCGAATACAGCGGAGTTGAGGGCTGTGTCCGGCAGTTGGGGCAATCCGGCAAAAGCGTAGCCGCTGGTGCTCCGACTGGTGAAGGTGTTGTGGGTTTCGATTCCAGCCGCCGGTTCCTGTTTAATGCCCGCCTCGGAGCCGTAGCGGTCGGAGCCAAATCCGGCCGACTGGGGCATCGGGAAACCGAAGTTGACACTTGGAATGGTGGTAACTGGAGCGGTGTTGCCGGATCTTTCCGATTCCTCGGCCAAGATATCAGCCAGAAGAGTCTCAGCCGGAACTTGGTTGGAGACGTCGATGTAATTATGAAGGTCGAAAGACACTTCTGGAGTGCTGAGATCAGGGAGATCGGGAACAGCACTTAAGTCCAAATTCTTCACTTTCGCACTCCGTTTCGGCACCTCCGACGCAAAATCATACATGAGTGGAGACTCTACAAACGGGTACGGGTAGCATGTTGGAAAATCTTTTAAGAGAGCCGTTGTGATTCCTAAAGGGGCCTTGCCCAGTGAGTTTTTCCAAGAGTTACAGCAACCAAAACGCACGACTCCTCGAACCGAAACTCCAAATAGCGCGCGCGCAACTTCGGAGGCAGTTTTGAAGTCTGACCTACGCAATAACAGAACAGCAACACAACCCAGTTCGCGGTCGATGAAGTTTGTACAATCCGTATGCTTCCGCGTCAAAGAGTCCGCTGTTTCTCCTACTTCCTCACTGAACGAAACTGAAATTTCGAATGGAGACTTTTCGATGCGACGGATATTCAAGGTCTAGTGAAGTTTTATCACTTTTGGCTCTTAAACCTGAATGATAAGACGAAATCCAGAATCCCATACAGCGGAGGCACAATCGAACACAGTGATGTCACTTTCCAGGCTTCTCATTGGCTCTTGAGGGTGACGTAATCTCCAGTGAGCGGAGAGCAAATTTCGCCCGTGTCAGGAATTGACGTCACTCTCATATCTAGATCGGAACAGGTTCTTAGAAGATCGGAGACTTTTCGGACTCAAGGTTAGGCATGTAACTGCTCGCAGGGAAGTTCAATGCTACACTGTTTTCTATTCACTTTTCGCACTCTGTTTACACCTAGTAACAGAATTTGCTCTCCACGCGCTTCAAAATTCGAACTAAGGATAACTTGAGATAAAGCAGCAAGAGCGAGCATACTACCTCATCATCATCTCCACGCGCCTTAAGAAGTGGGGGAAGGGACACTATGAAATGAATCATCTGCGTCAAATTTGAATGGGAAATAAAATAAACGGTTATCTTTATGAGTTCAGGAACAATCCTTTTCTTTCAAATGGATTAGTTTTTGAATGAAAAAAAAGGACTCAAATAAAACTGACTGCTACTTACCCTTATAATGATACACAATTTAATGGGAAGGCAATTTAATTTATTACTGTAGGAAGATGCTAGATAGATAAAAAAAAAATTATAATTATTTGTGTATCGTTTTGTTTTATTAAAGTAATGCAAAAACTAAATGTAAATAAATAATGAAATAACTTATTGGTGGGACATGGTGTATATTTGATCCGGTTGGGTGTTATATGTCTTTACGCTGGTGTGCAAGTTTAGTGACGGGTGTGTCGTTATCTCACCACAATTTAAAATCACGAGGGTAGCGGGTAGCTTAAAGCCGGACGTTAATCAA
>BGPR01000732.1:176411-191525 GCA_013235015.1 Araneus ventricosus | reverse complement strand
GGAAACAGATCAAACTTTATTACTCCGCATAGAAGTTGAAAGAAAGTTTAATGATTTGTTTTTGCAAATTGTAAGAAATGTTTTATTAAAACTCACGTAGAGATCTGTGTATGCTGGGCTCAGACATAGCGAAGTCAGTTACATTTTCAGTTTCAGCCAGTCAATTACTTATGAGTCAAGGGAGTCATGTTACTAATTGATTCCCCTGAGTTAGTCAGACTGGTTAGTAGACTAGTCAGTAGACTAATCAAGTTACATTTTTCAGTCAATTTCTTACAATTCGCTTTTGCAGATTGTGAGAAGGGCATTATTGGGGATCATGTAGAGATCTGCGAATACCATATTCGGAAGTAATGGACACTTGACGACACAGTCTCATGACAAGCGTAACCGCATGAGTTTCACGTTGTCTTGTACTGAGTTGTCACATCACTTTCTTTTTTCTACGCAAGATATATAATGGATTCCAAATTTAAATCGGAACGACATTCGATATGAACAGCTCTTGTGCATTATTCTTTCCGTTGTTCTAAGCTGTCAAATTTATACATCGGCCTATTTCAGCAATGGGATATTTTTAGATTTAGAATCTCGATGATGAAATAAATTTATCATTAAGAATTGGTTTCAACATATGAAAACAAGTATGCAAAATTATTTCAGATAATACGAATTTTCTCAGAAAATCACATTTATGTGACTTTCTAAATGGGAAACATATAATTGAACTTCAGTTTAAATAATATACACTTGGTAAATGGAACTATAATTCGAATGCTTTGCCCTATAAATATGATACTTTACGCTTGGTACGTGGAACTATAATTCGAATAATTTACACTATAAATTTCATACTTTACACTTGGTACATGGAGCTATAATTCGAAAATCGCTAATCTTCTATGACTTGAGTTCTAAAAAAGAAGTACTTGAAAAACTTTATATTTTTTTATGAGTTGCAACTTTTTTAATAACCTAAATAAATAAATAAATTCCCTCACCAGGTCACTAATTCCTGCAGATAATCACGTCAATAGGGTAAAAATATCAACATCCAGTTTGAAAGATGCAAAAAAGATTATGGAAGCAGTGATGCAAGCAAAGTGAAAAGTATTCGTTTCATAGTGGAAAGTGACTGATACAAGTGAAAATATTTTTCCTTTCATGCACTATATTTCGTCGCCTAACAAGCAACACAAGAAAAAAATATCATTTCAACATTGAACAAATCGTCGCTTAACAAGCAACATCACCTATCTCAATTTTTTGAAATACAGTTGTGAAAACAACTGTATTTCAATAGATTAATTTTTAAATCCATAATAGACAATAGATTAATTTTTAAATCCATTATATTAAAGTTTGATAATTGTGAAGAAAATACACAATTTTTCGCAACCAATAACGCATATTTCTGAATTCTTTTAACATCTGATATAAACATGAAACAGATGTGAAAAAAATTCAAAAATTTGCGTTACTGACTGCGAAAAATTGAGTATTTTCTTCTTCTGTGTAATTTCAAAAAATTGAGATAGGTGATGTTGCTTGTTAAGCGACGATTTGTTCTATGTTGAAATGATTTTTTTCCCTCGAATGAATTTAATTATAGCGGGATAATTTGTTTCGAGCAATATATTTGTTATGAGTGCACACTGTTTTTATCAAAGCGAATCTGATTCAAATTAAAGTGCAGATAATTACCATTCTTTCCAAATTATAATTGCATATCACTCTTATTTTTATACACTGCTCATAAGAATTCGGGGATATTTCAAAATGAATATGAAGCGATAAAAAAAAGGAGCGTTTGATTTTTTTTAATTAATAAAGAACATGAGGGTTATATCTTATCATTTGCTTTTCTGATTTTCTTGTTTAATAATAATAATAATAAAAACCCTTTTCAGTGCTTCATAATCATTTTGAAATATTCCCTAATTTTTGTCAGCAGTGCATTTTATCGCATCTTGTTCTCGCAATTCTTAATAAATTTTCATTGATATTAAAACACATTATAAAGCGATAAACTCTCGAAGTGATTCTGGCAAAATGAAGCTCATATATGGGAGGGTAACTGAAGGTGGTATTTCTGGCTCAAACGGACGACACGTGAGTTGGCTTCCGATTGGTCTCGTAATAAAACCGAAAAACTTGATGTAAAGGGCCATTTCCTCTGCAGTAAAAATAACATAAAGGACATCGAATATGAAATAGATGCAACAAAAATTCGTTTATCTCACAAAGTGGTGAAGGGAAAGACTGAAAATTATAAAACTTCTTGGCTCTTCTTTTTGTCGCCAATTATAATGACTTATTCTCCAAGTTTTGATTCGAGCTCTGTTAAATAACTCAGTATAAAAAGTTTTTCCTGCAAGATTTTTGTCTTCTCTTTAATTTATTCTCTCTCTCTCTCTCTGAATTACGCAAAAGAAATGAATCCACCACATAAACATGACACCATTTATACTTAGAAAAATAATTTCAGCTCCGCAGTATTCATATAATTACATACTAATAAAGCCGATGAAATCATACTTAATGATACACAAAAGCAATTTAGTTAATTAGAAAATTTTAATGAAATCTTTCAAGTCAACAGGGCTTTCTGAACCATTTTGGGACAGACATCGTCATTTTGAATCGAGGTCAAACGACGAGGATGACAGCTGAGCTGGCAAACCCTCCCCGAATTTCCTTTCTACACCAGCAGGAGGACATTTGCCCCCGACGTTTTGAATATACACCAGGCTAGCTGTTCAATGTATCGAAATTCTTTCAAATTTTACAGAGCTGATAGAAAATACAAAATGTGGATTTTGATATTTTAAAAACAAATCTATAATTTCTTTTGAATAAATTTGTTGCCATGAATCAACATGTAGCACACGTAATTTTGTTAAGAAGCAAGAACTTAGATTCTGAACTTCGAACAGTTAAGTGAACTCTATGCTGCATGAATTTTTAATTATTTTTCAGCAAAAGATGTATAAATGTTTATAAGCGAGCGCAAGGAATATAGGAAAAATGTTTTAAAAAATTAGTTTTGGACTATATGCAGTAGATTCTCCCTACAACGAAGTCTCCCTACAGCGAATTTCTCACTATAACGAAATTTTTAATCGAATGTTAAATAACATTCAAAATATTCTCCATATAACGAAGTGGTTGTCTCCCTATAACGAATTTTTTCAGACCTTTATCTTTTCGATTTTTGTCATTTTCGAAGAAAGTTGCTAATTTCTGTGCAAACAAATCGCTTATACGTGCCTGTTTCTGGAACCACTCGCATTGTTCATTCCAGCGATAACACATAAAATAGAATGCTACGTGAAGGGTAATGCAATTGTGGGGACCTGGGTTTCTACAGAGGGAGCAACATTTCTACGGGTCAAGATTCCAAGAATCGGGGTGGAGTGGGGGTGGAAACAGCAAGTGGATGTGGCAATACGCATTTTATGTTTATCCGTACTAGTACATATTATTCTCTAAATTGGTGCATTGTCTTCACTTTTGAGCATTTTATTTATACAATAAAAATTAGTATAATTTTAACAAATTTATAATAAATATTACTTCATTTTTAATTGAAAGTCATAATTAAATATTTCTGAACTTATCGCACGTACTAAAAGGTTTGTAACATTTACTTAAATAACTGCAAAAATCTCTCATCTCCCTATAACGAAATTTTCTCCATAGCGAATTTTTCAACTGGAACCCAGCGATTTCGTTATAGGGAGATTCCATTGTAGTTACTAAAAAAACATTAACTGATACTTTTCTTCTAGAGTTCTTTACTAGAAGATCTTCTCTTGTCAAATAAAAAATGTACTAAATTATTTTATTAATTAATTTTATTAAAAATTAATTGAAAACTCAAAGATGGCAGTGTTCGAAATATGAACCATTGTGTTCCACAGAGTTCAAGATGGAGCAAAATATTTCAAATAATTTTGCTGATTCTGGCAGACGTCCTATAAAACGTGCAGAACTGTATGCAGTACTAGGCAAAAAATTTAATCTGCTTACTAAGTGCAAAACATCTTTTGTGAACCAATAACAATTCTAAGAATATATGTCTATAACTTCGGTAAAAATAAATGACATTATCTTCATAACTCTTATATAATGAGCAAAGCTGAAAGATTTGTTCTGGGTTTTCCAATAAAATTCTAGATATATCTCGAAAGAAAGATCTCAAACTGTGTAAACAGCTGTATCTGATTAAATCTAAATTGAATAAACAGTTTAAGCTAACAAAATAAACAGTTTGATACAGAGCTGTAAACAACCACGAGTTGTATAATTCAATCAAATTTTAAAAAGACAGGGGGAAAATCTTCGCTAGTTTCTTTTTTTTTAAATTAGAAGATCACGTGGAATGTCAGAGATATCTATTTAACTAGAACTTAAATGTAGTTTCAACGTCCGTTCTCTATGAGATAAAGAGATGAGATAACGTATCGGGCAGCCTCGTGTTGTAAATTAATGTGATTAAGCGCACGTTTGGATAAATACGCTTTTTATCCAATGACTAGAATAAATCGTGCCGAAAGACGTCAGACAAAAGACGCAGTGATAGCAATTTAACAGGATCTGGAGAGCAAAGCTTAGCAAGCATTTTTTTAAAAAGTTTTTTCAGTTTTATTTTAAAAATGTTACCAATTATTGTCTAGTAGAAAAAGATAGCGAATCATATTCAGTTTCACGTAGCATTTTAGTTCATGATCAGCAGAACAAAGCGTTTTATTTTTTAACTTTCTGCACCATGACGTCACATTTTATTACAATATTTCGACAAAAAGTGGATTTTGATCGAAAAAATTATAATTAAGATTAATTCCCTGCTCTGCACTTATTATTATTATTATTTTTAACAATGGTTGTCTTAAGTTGAACAAATTAGTGTAAGGAATATAGAAAAATTTTAAAAATATTTTTTAATTTAATTTTTTTATTAAAATAGATTAATTATGGCTTTAAATCCATTATATTTAAACAGATTTTAAACAGAAAATATAGAGATTCATATTCTGTTTCAGCAATAGAAGAGAGACTTTCTAAAATGAAAAACAAACCTTTTTATGTTTTTCATGCAAATGAAGATTATTGACATATAAAGAAAATGACATTTAACTTTATAAATTTTGGATGCTTCGTACCTCTCAAAAATGCGTGCCATTTCTAGACTTTTCTCACCAAACAAATACAAGCCTCAGCAAATTCTGATTGGAAAATACGAAGTCTAATTTGAATTTTTAATGGAAAGGGACCAAAATAGATTTTTTTTTCCCACATGGATGCAAAACTTACAGCAAACTGTAAAATTTTAATGTTAAATTGAAAATAACAAAACAGTAATAAGGATCATTAAAATTTTTAAAAATCCTTTTAGTCTAAGGCTAATTTTTTTATTAAAATATTTTTAAAATTATTTTAATGCCATTATTATATGAAATTATGTTCGCGTCGTTCAGGAGATGACACTTGTTTAAAATTGGGGTCAAATCAGTTAGTTAAAAAGAAAAATTATCTTTGAAATATATCTGGTAGATAAAGGTATAAGACAAAGCTCTCGTTATCATAAATGACGCAGCTACAAATGCATTATTGTGATTTTTAGATAGATGATCGAATACTTTGGAGAATGCAACAACATTGAACCCCTACATAAAAGCAAACAAATCCCATCCTCATCTGCAGTCCAACCCAGATTTACCAACTTCAACAATAACCGAAATCTTAACAACTATTAAGAGCTAGATAGATAATTAAAAATCAAATGACAGAGTGATTATAATGTTTGTTGTATCATGTTTTTCTAAACTTTCTCCACTTGTAATCATTTTCCAGCTAAATAATAATAATAATAAACATGACTCTATTTATACTTAGAAAAATAATTTCACCACCGCAGTATTCATATAATTACCTTCTAATAAAGCAGATGAATTCATACTTAATGATACACAAAAGCAATTTAGTTCCATATAGTTAATTAAAAAAAATTTAATAAAATCTTTCAAGTCAACAGGGCTTTCTGAACCATTTTGGGACAGACATCGTCATTTTGAATCGAGGTCAAACGACGAGGATGACAGCTGAGCTGGCATACCCTCCCCGAATATCCTTTCTACGCTAGCAGGAGGACATATGTCCCCGACGTTCTGAATATACACCAGGCTAGCGTACACGACGGATCTTTGGTGGAATCGGCTCTCAAACCTGCGGCGTTCCTGTCCTTCTGCCAAGACTTTGTCACCTGGCCATCTTGGAGCTAAGCTGTTTATAGTTACTAATATTAAAGAATATAAAAGAAACAGAGGGTATCCATGATTTTGAGACTTCACTTGGGGCCGAAATGCGGAATGTTAGAAGCCTTGTAAGAAAATAAAATTTAAAAAAAAGTTGTTTTGTGCCATGCATAAAAAACGGATATGAATATTTTATGAATGAGCGCTAAAAAAGGCTGAAGTTATCTGTATATAATAAAATCAAGTTTAAAGACATTTTTAGATACGAATCTTCCTCTCAGAAACGACTTCTAAATCAATATTAGGAGCAGCATCTATAAATTTTTCATATTTGGACGATGATGAAATATTATTGGATATTTAATAATCATACAATTTGAAAAAAATTATTTTAAATTTATATGTGTTAGCTTATACAAATTTGAGATCTGCCTGTATTAATTTATTATAAGTTATAGAAGGATAAAATGTATAAAAACTCAGGTTTCTTAGCTCAAATGTTCTATACTTTTATCGCACACGTGTTAGCATCTTACACGAACAGACAGAGTTGTCAGAAACAGGTGTATAAACGTACATCTTAAGACGAAAGGCTGTCTGAGATAGAGATAATAAAACTGCAAGGTATTATTATAACCTTTAAAATGCGCTTTCCTCTGCCATTCCAGTTTTTTGTACGACAGAATAAATGAAAAAGAAAACGGCTCAGAGTGTGGGGATTTAACAGGAAATCCAGGTGATATTTGCATTTCTGTTAGATTTTCAGGGAATTCTTCGTGATTTTGGATTAGTTTAGATTCACACCTTTTGCCTCGACAACGTCGAGATCGTATCTTGGTGGGTTAGACTATGAAAGTATTGCATATAAATTAGCAATTCACTTCTTAACCTTATATCCAAAAATATTTGAACTTATACGCACACGTATAAATAGTACTTCAAAAACTGAAAAAAATATTATTAAAATAATTTAATGTAGGGTTAATACTGTTACTAATCTAAATCTGCGTGAGTATTCTTCCCTCTACCTCCTCGTATACGTACACAATATGGCGTGTTTTGTTTTAAGCTTCGTAGTAGAGTGAAGGTAGTCGAGTGCGCATTTGGATCTCTGTTCTTTGGCCGCCTGAGACCAAAATTTAATTCAGATCTATAATTATGATGCCAAGACAACATACCAAATTTGACCTCATTACGTTTTGGAATTAACGCGTTATTATTATTATTAATCCATCGGGAGGGAACCGATCAGATAAGGTTTACAGTTATACAAAACCCTCTCAGTGTAAAGATGAAATATAAAAGAAAAGGAAAAAAATTAAAACAATAATAACAAATGCAAAAGGTAAACTGAAACCAGTCTGCAATGAAAGTCTTAATTGCTGGTGGAAGCGAGAAAAGACTTTCTTTAATCCATAATGATATTATACCCTCGTTCATGAAGGATCTTCATAATACTCATGAGTCGTGCCATCAGGGATCTTTTGTCTTGGACAATATTTTCACACCACGTCAAAAGATTTTCGGCATTGGGCTTCGTGAAATGAAAGGGTTTTGTCACTGGGCTTCGTGAAATGAAAGGGTTTTATCACTGGGCAGACTGTTGCGTAGTGGTTTGGAGCACCGCAAGCGCATCGATCATGTGAACATAAACCGAACCTATGAAGATAGGTTACGACGGCCCATGTCCTGTGATGAGTTGGTTGGTTCTTGAGTTGAATGAGGCTCGATTAATGTTGACTTGAGGTTCGAAAAGGAAGGTTCGCCGTCTATCTCTATCCTGCCAGATTTCAAGGGAATACTTTTTGATTTTTTTAGGGAAAATTTAGGAAGATCGAAATTAACGCGTTCACATACCCACGAATAGACAGATAGTGACAACACTTTGCTGAATTTGGTCCAAAATGAGATACAGTTCTGGTGATGAGACTATAGGTCAAGTTTCATCCATCTAGTTTGCTGCGTTTTTGAGTTACCCTGTTCTCATTCCCGCAGCCGAACAGGCAGATAGACACATGGACTTCCCGTTGACGGATTTCGTCCAAAATTTGATTTAAAAAATCTACAATTTTGGTGTAAAGACCACATGGTACCACATTTCTAGGACGTGGCGTTTATGAGTTCTCGTGTTAGCAGACAAATAGACTGACAGACAGATATAATTCCAAGAATGGTTTTATTCTATCCCAGGGAGGTCTAAAACTTGAGATACATCAAAATCTCGTGGTCAATTTTTTTGACGATTGCAATAATTTTTCTCGCTATAGTTCGTATACCGGAAAGTAATAAAAGCAATGAATGGCTCGAGGAGTTCAAATGAATTAAATAGCTACTTAGGGGAAAGTAGGGTAAAACCGGGTAGCTAAGGTTCGAAGACCTGTTGGAGCTAAAATATTCGACATAGTTGTAAAATTTTATTAAAATATTTATTGTTTTTCGGAGTACGATATATCTTTCCAGAAAAGTTACAGTTTCGTTACTTCTTTTATAAATGATTTTATATAAAAAAAGGAAAACTTGGGATAAAACCGGGTACACATGTTAACAATATGGGAAATTAGGAAAACTCGATTTTCAGAGGAAAAGTTGTAATCATTTTTACTTTATATGACAATTTAAGAATATTAGCTACAAAATTCACATGTAAAGCAGTTGTCTTCTTCCTCCGCACCAATGCAACTTACGTGGGCACAGCTAAGACAGTTTTTACAATGAATTAACCTTTCTTCTTTATTTAAATTAGAAAATACATCATGAAAATATAAACAATCAACGTCTGATGTGTTTTTATTGTCTTAAGGTATCCGACTGGTTTAAAATCGTAGTTTTTGATGAAATTATCAAAAATATTTTTATGACTTAATTTTGTAGCCTGTTTAATAAGCTTTCTAAAATTTTCTCACTTTTTACTCTACGTGAATTACAAATCGAGTTACAGCTGTATTATTACCGAACTGTAAGCATTATTTTAAGTTGCATGAAAACTTTAAATGCCTTTTCTGAGAAATTATATTTTTGAGGAAAACTGTCGACTGTAACAATGATTTCTCAAAACGTTATTCAAGTATTGATATGAAATTTTCTGAGATTGTTTTCTGTAATATGCTTGATGTTGTCTTCTAAAACCTAAGGTCAATTTTAAAATCAAGTAATATCTTTAAGTGTTTAAATATAAACGAAAAGCATTTTTTATGAAAAATTACCAGTTTAGTGACTATTTTCAGCTATATCTCAAAACTATTTCGAAGAACAAGAAAGATTTTAGAGCATAACGCAGATAACTGTCATAAAAATGTACTCTTACAAGGATTTATGTATATTTAGAATATGATTTTGTCTATGGCTGTTAGCGTAAAGCAAATATTTTAGTCATTTTTCTTCAAATTTCTCAGTTTTTTAAAAAAAATATTATTTTGAAAGCTTAATTTTACAATATTTTCATAGTTTTAAAATATATGCAGTTGAAAAATAACATTAATATATATATATATATATATATATATAAGTTATTTTTCAAAAAAATGTCTCCGAACACAGTCGGATACCTTAATCGGAGGAATCATCACTACTAACTGTCCCGGTCTTACGGCACTTGGGGTACCCGGTTTTACCCCGAGTGCAGAGGTTATAAAAAACGATATAGAACCGTGCAATTATTAGAGAAAATCCTTATTGTTGGATAGGAAATGAATTCTTAGTAAACATGTAATAAGCTGGATTATAAATATAGTTTTTATAACTGTAATGATTTTTAAGTAAGGACAGTTTAAATTCAAAAGAACATTAGATAGTTGACGTCTTAAAACGAATAAACCTTCACAGATGCAGTGAATTCAACAGCTACAACACGCCACTGTGACTGTTCCTTTTTCTTGACTAGTAGAGTGTAATTCAGTATTTGTCTGCTGGATAGGAAAAATAATAGCGAAAGAATCAAGGGTACCCGGTTTTACCCCACTGACCAGTTTTACCCCACACTCCCTTACTTCTAATGCAGCTGCGGGGTCATGGCGGTCCAGTGGTTTGTGCTCACCTTGGGGGTCAATCCCACGGTGCTTGTGAGCGAGGCGCCCGCCCAATCTGCCGTCAAGACTTTAATGTCTTCACGCTGGTGTTGGAACAGAAACTTAGAGAGTAGGTCTCTAGCTCACTTATACACCTTGTAATCTGAACGATGTTCTGCTAAAATAGCATGCGTGTAGCTTCAAAACGGAACATTAGCTTAACTACATCTAAAGTAGTTACGTCAAGGAAAAATGAATTACGTGCTCTTGCTAAACTTGCTACATTCGATCTTATGGAAACAGCACTGAAAAATTATTAAGGTTAATAATATTAAATTTCTTTCATGCAAATGATTATGTGAGTGTATGTGTTTTATCTTCCTAAAAACAACCTGAACGATGAATATTTTAAATTTTATTTATTTAAAATTTTATCCTATTTTCAGAATATCACACAGATCCATTATCTTACACTACAATCTTGAGAAAAATGCTTATTTTTTACAGTTAACAAATCAGGTTTTAAGAGGCTTCATATATACATCAAAATAAAATTAAGCAAAATGTTATGGACAAAACTAAGAAACGTACGAGTTGGTAAATCCCTGTTTGATAAAGTGTCTTTCAGCTTGTTTAGAAATAAAATCACTCCAAAGAATGTATAGGAAGAATGAACATAGTGCGTATCAACAGAAGTTTACATACCTTTCCTCTCTGAGTCTCAACTGGCGCAGCATGGCCACATGTAAATCTTGCACTCTTAAATCCCAAATAGCAACCCGTAGCAAGAATTTCTCAAGTAGCTTGAAAAAAAAATTAAGATATTTCACTTGTTTCCCTGTTTATCTCAAGTATATAAAGACCAAAAAAATGTGTACGTTGGCATTTTTTTCGATATAATTGCGATTTTATTCCCAGGTTTAATTTGATGTATTTTTTAAATTTATCTCGATCACTTTTCGTTAAAAAATTCTATGATTTCAGAAATTAGCAACAATGTGTTGCTGTTGTTCTTTTTCTTTCCTTCGCTGCAATATATTTTGTATTATACTATTTACTTTTGTTCAAAGTCAGTTATTTAGATTTGGAGCTCCAGCTTTGGTATGCAACGTAACTTCCGTTGAAGTCGCTCATTTTGTGAAAACAATGGGTGTCGTTCTATTTTACACAAAATGCAGATTATGTAAAAATAGAGCGACACCCTTTGCCATTGCTTACAAAAACAAACAGAGCTAATCTTTTATTAGAAGACCGGCCATTGCAAGTTACTACCAAGCTTATTAATAAAATATTATTTATTTTGAAATGTATAGCTATCGTTTGGTAATCTTGATTGTCTTCAAGAGTAAGAACAAATTAAGACGAAAATTCATGCGTTTTTCTTTCCGTTTTTTAAAGAAACATTTCAAGCTTTAAACGTGGATTACATCTTTTTCTCATTCATTCATATACATTACTATAGGAAATAATATATATTAAATTCAAAATAGGTGTGAGATTCTTACCTTCGTATTCTGGGTTACAAAAACTAATTTTTAACGCTTCAGTTAAAAGAAAATAGGATATGATAATGTTCATCAAAATTTTTAAAAATAAATTAATAATAATTCAAAGTAAAAAGACACTTGCTAAATAAATATTTGTAAAATATTCAATTAAAAATATGAACTAAATTATTCTTAAGTTAAATTTAAGAAATTATTAAGAAATGTTTTTATTGCTTGATAATTAAATTATCGAAAACCAAACACGGAAAATTCCTTTAAAGCCGTCAGTTTTAAAACATAAGTATTTTTGGTGACAGATTTGATTTCATTTGTTAAATTATCCTTTTTGAAGTTACATGAGAGTTATTTAGGGACGGGCTTCGTGATTTTGAACTATGGTCCTGTATATTTTGGAGTCCGTATCCCACTCTTCTTACTTCCACGCTATACCAACGTCAGGATGTTTCATCCTCGACAGAAGATTTAAGCATGGACCAGGACCAGTGGCAGCGAGTCGGAAGGAGGTTGGGGGAAAATGAAATGTTTATTTCATTTTAGCTGGCGAAAATTAGGAACTATAAAAAAGCAATATTGTCAGGGAAGGCTAGATAGTTTTGTAGGTAACTTTTTAAATTTTGTTTTCTACACCCTATGCTCTCCGATACTTTTAGTTGTCTACAGATTTTTTGCTCTCCCTCCACTTATAACTCATAATCACCGCTACTGACCAGTATACTATAGGCGATGGGTCTTCGGTAGAATCGCGTTTTAACTCCGCGATCCTCTGATCCCGAAGTCTAGACTCTTCCACCTTGGTTTTGCGACTCATTAGAAAAATCTACCCTCAGAACGGAAGCTTATTTGAAAGAATTGTGGCGATCCATCGCTTGCACAATTTTACTGGTACTAAGACCACTATAAACAGAATCTGTTAAGAAACATCGTTGGTCTGTATCATTGGAGGACACATCCAACAAGAAGATATTATCCTCCATTTACGTATCCCGAAATTTATACTGGTTTATATAGTCTATTTTCTTCTGCATAACGCGATTTGCGAGAGATAAAGTGTTTACTTTTCACTATTATGGTGTTGAATTGCATTACACTATTAAAGCCTTGCACATAAATAATAGTTCGCTTCATTTTAAAAATATTTAGAAACATTTGCAAATAGCTAGCTATCTGCTCAATTTTTCTAAATCTAAATAGCGATTTAGAAAATTTGCGCTGATGGAGGGTTTAATGAGACCCTCATTATCTCCGTCATTTTTTGCAAATATTAGACCTGGAAGCCAATCATAAATGCTGGATTCTACCCTTCTTCTGCCGTCATCAGTCACCTCCAGCAGAATATGCATCAAGTGTGATATTATATATACTGTCCACGTAATTGATAAAATATAGCCTTCAAATAAACAGACTAAACTTTTAAAGAATAGTTAATATGCTTAAAAGAGGAAAAATCTTACTGTTTACTGGAAGTTCATTGTTTTTTTTCCGTATGCTGTTCATGATAAATTCATCAAATAATAAAACACCACCACAGAAATACCCAACAGTGACCTGGTGGGTTGAGGTATGACATGTCTGAAGAACTTGAATCAGAGGAAAAAAAGTTATGGGTTCTATGCTGTGCCTTAACCAGCAATATTCAAAATCTGGTCCAATGTGACCTTTAGACACGAATTGCTCATTGCGGTCTCGCTGGTTTTGGAGGTTTTCTTGTTTTTTCTCCAAGCGAAACACAAATATGGGCCTGTTTTCTCTACACGTCATCCAGGAAGGTAACCTATCAATATATATTGGAGCTAAGTCAGACTTCTACATCAGGTGCTATCTTGGATGACAACTTTGACCTACGTAAGATTCCACACTTCTCCTTAATCAGGAGTCCCCGATTCATAGACTTGGCTAGATATGCTAAACCAAGTGCTATTAGAACCATCATGACACTACAAAAATAGGAATACCTTATATGGTGCCGCATAATCCAATTGATATTCATAATCTCAGGATGTTTCAAAAAATATTATGGAACATTGAATTAAGTTATATTTTGTGCAAAATCGAGTTAAAACTTTTATCTTTACTAATGTGGGATGACTTTGCGTCTTGTGGTAATCATTCATATAATACTGATGAGCTAACTTACAAAATGGCATGTTTAAATATCTTCATTAAAGGGTTACATCTATGATTTTACAGCTATTGAAGCAAGTTGCGACATTTTTCATCATCGCGATAACCTCGGAAAATGAAATAGATTCTCATGTTAGACCGGAAATTTCAATGTTCACTCTCAACTTCTCCTTTTTTTAAAAACTATTCCACGGGAGAAAGTTTCGAGAGATTCTGTTACATTTGTTTCTGTTTGATTCACACTTCCGTATGTTTTTCCCAAAGACAATGACATCATTAATCCCAAAATTTTCCGGAATCGCTCGATTCAGATTGTCCATAAATTTTCTTTACAGTTTTAAAGTTTCATTAAGGAAACAAAAGAAAAAATCTCTAGAAATTATTACAAATTTAGCAGTAGATATTGTAGGTTCTTTTTTTGCTTCAATACATCTCTAAATGGCTACTATTAGCTGCAGAAGTACATTAACATGGAACTCGACTACATGCCAAATTCTCTGCAGCGTAGCGTCATCAATGGTGACTATGGCCTCAGTGATGTTTCCTTCAGGTTATTAATGTCCTATGTTTTTGTTCGATACATGATATCGAACAATAACCCTACTGAACAAAACCTCACTGAATTTTCCCTTTTCTTGAGGAATATATTGTACGTTTCTTGGAGGTTTATTCAACACTATCTCCTTCATCAATAAGGTACCAGAAGTGAAGGATTCAGTACATGGGACAAATTTGATTAGAATTTCTGATCCAATGCCTTTTTAGTGATTTTTTGAAATTGTAAACAGACTTTAAGGACACCATATATTTTTCAGTGAGAAATACAACCTTGATAAAACACCATGCGACGACAAATAACCACAAATAAAAACTCTACACACCTGTTCTATAAAATACAAATGAAAATAAACTGCCAAAAATGGAGAAACTCTCATGAGGTACACAAGTAATCATGAGCGTTTGTTCCTAACATATCTGCGATTTTCTGACATCTGTCATTAACATATTTGACACTACCTTTGTTCTACCGCTTTCAAATGAAACGTAAATATTAAAATTTTATACATGAATCAATCTTTGTAGAATAGAACGAGCTACTGAGAAAGTGCACGAGCACTCACGCTATGCGTTTGTTATGTTATATCGGACCAGTCTTAGAAAGAAAATTGGAGGGCGATGAAAACATAATACATGGAGACTTCCGATATAGGACAATCGATACAA
>BGPR01000732.1:164723-176401 GCA_013235015.1 Araneus ventricosus | reverse complement strand
CACTAGCACTCACACCTATTTCAATTTAGCATTTGTTATGTTATATCGGACCAGTCAGAAAGAAAACTGGAGGGCGTTGAAAAAAATATACGAAGACTTCCGATATAAGACAATCGATGCAAAAAAAAAAAAAATCAAAGATTTTCTAATCTCGTAACTTTCATCATAACCTCTGACCGACATCGCATTAAACTGAAGATACTAGAAAATGCCACCAGAAAGCTTGCAAAAACCGATAACAGTTCACTCGCATTATTAAAAAAATCTGATTAGCCTCTCGGTACTTGTGAGGTCGATAACCGCAGCGTGTGAACAAATTCCATGCTGCCACTTCATTCTTTAAAAAAGAACAGATTGAGAGGTGTCTACAAGCTGCTATCTCAAGCAGTTACCGAAGTTAAATTCATTGCGTTCAATATGACATATCTAAACACTTATGACAATGCTCACACTATAAAATAGATACTTCACTTTGAAGGACAGTAGAGGTAATTATTTTATTAGCACCCTAAGCAGACTGCTTGGTTATACCTTTCCTTTGCATACCTTCGATAATGCATCTTTCAGACGTAGTAATAAGTTTCTGATCTTTCAACACTTTCATTAATACTGTTGTGTTCCCCGAATTTAACTTTTATATTCATATATTTTCTCCTTCTTGTCCCACAGAAATAAATCTCATGATAAGTGTTTTGTTAACACCTAATTTTCCTAATAATTTTGCCTTTGCCAACTGCACTAGTGCATGTTTCGGAAGTAATAAGTATCTCCATACGGTATTATCTTCCTACTTCTAATTGTCTTTAAGAATCCAAAGATTTCCTCTTGAGCTGAGGTTATATGCAATCATTTTCTTTCTGATCCTTCATTGTAATAAGTCTTATGATGCGTGTTTTGTTAACTCCTAAGTTTTCCTAATGTTTTTACCATATCCTGCATACTATAGTGGATATTTTCGGAAGTAATGCTTTTCTCTATGCGTTTTTCTCTTTCAACCTCAAATTATTAACAATCCAAAGCTTTCCTTTAAAGCTGAGGATATACACAAGCTTGTTTTTCTCTTTTACAATATTTTTTATAATATACATTGTAAGCACCGTAACAAGAATGCTTGGTTGTACCTTGAAGATTTCTTTGCCTATACGCAAATTTCTTAAGCAATAATATGTCCTCCATCATCTTTCCATCTTAGGCTGTCACCACCAATCTAGATCATTCCTCCGCTTTTGCTCTTATCCAGCACATTTTTATATTTAATCCAGGATTTTCGCCTTTATTTCTTCTTTATTATAATTCTTATATTGCGTCAGCATCGTAACCAAGTTGCTTGATTATACCTTACGCATTTTATTTACCATTCATGCTGTAGTGCATGCTTTATTCTTAATAATAATATAATTATCCAATACAATTTTTATATATATGCTAGGATTTTCGACTTCTTCTCCATTTTTATAATTCCTATAAGATATATTGCGTTAGCATCGTAACCACAGTGCTTGATTACTCTTCTGCACTTTTTTTTACAACGCATGCTATATTTTTAATGATAATAGTAGCAGTATTAAAATATTTCCAATGTCATTGTGATCCACTACAGAGCAGGGCCGGCTCAAGAATTCTTGGCGCCCCTAGGCAATGAAAAACCCCCCCCCCCCTATCAATACGTACTCAAGTATTCACATGTATGGTACAGTATAAAAATTATTATTTTTTTTAATTAACAAAACAGTATTTGTGTTACCCAAAAAAAGGAAAAAAATCATCATTTTCAGAAACTCGTATTTTAAACAACAATAAATCATTAGCATGCATAATAATGCATTGACCGCTAAAAACATATTGCATTCACTTATTTTTTTTTGAGAACTTAATTTTTCGTGCTTTTGCTTTAGCGAGTGTTTGAATTAATACATCTAGACAAGATAAGCTGCAATTTCTTGCGCAAATGATATTATTTGTAGGCTAGTTAGTCTTTCTTGAATCATGATCGATCGAGCGTATGCACTTACCAATTACAATTTTGAAAACCTCTTCTTTCAACTGGTTACTGATACTGGTAATGCTGCAACTGAAATCATCATGCACATTACGACTTGCCAGTCATATCGTTTGAAACTAATATAATTTCGCACTTTTAATTATGGTAACTCTATTTTTTGATAATAATTAATATAGTATTTTATTTTTATATTAGCTTAATAGACTCTTTTGATAATTAAGACGTTCTAACTTCTGTAATTCATACTTATATCTGAAATCCGCGTACACAATTGTTTACATTATTGTTATCGAAAGAATTTAATAAGTCGTTGTATAACAGAAAATTCAAAAGGCTTTGGTACAATTAAATTGAAAATGCAATTTTTTGGGTATTACTATTGTGTAAATAACTATTGTGTTTTTTTTATCATTCAAAATTCCATTAAGCAGAAAAAATCAATTTATTATTAAATTGACCCGTTCCTCTGTACAACGACCAATCAATCTATATGCGACCAAAAAGTTTACGTTTCTGTTTAGAACTATCAGTTTTGCCTTTCGTTCAGTACTTTTCGAAAAACTGCACAAAATTTGTAAATCTCTTACTTTTTCGAAATGTATAAACACCTATGTTCAGGCATTACATCCGAACAAGAGTCATGAATGGAGAAACCTAAAAAGCCCTTTTGTAAATTATATTTTGTTAAAAATTTTGCTGTATTTTTCATAGGAGTAACACGATGATATATTACGAAAAATTTTACTATGTTGTTGCCGGATGGATTAAAAAAATAGGAAAAATAGCCGAAAAATAGCTTTACTATTTATTTCTTAATGTCTGTTTTATTTATTTGTGTTATGAAAGAAAAATTTAAAAAACCCTGCTGTAAACTATATTCTGTTAAGATTGTCTGTATATTCTGTCACGAGTAATATTATAATGTATCACGGAAGATTTTACTTTAGATCAGTTAGAGTCGAAAAATAGTTTGCTCAGCTGCAACGGATTCGGTTCAGGGCATGAATTCATTGTCAACAGAAATCATCTGTCAAGGATATGAATATCGTGTGAATAGACAGTTAATGATAAGTAAAAGCGTAATTTCGAGAATTCATCTCAAGAAAATATCGTTTCCCTAACAAAAAAATAAATATATAATCACTAAAGCGGGGAAACATATTAGAAGATGTTTTCATGAAAATGCGAAAGATAATTTTAAATGCTGTTGGTTTCAAGTAAAGTTATTTACGGCTATTCTGTTTGTTTTATTTCTGCTCGGAGAACAGATACAATGCATGCTCTTAAAACGGTTGAAAATATTCGATAATTCTTCTGAGCTGATCATATACAGAGTGTCCCAAAAGGTCGTAGACAAACTTAACGGGCTCGTCTGTCAGACTTTGCGAGCAAGTTCATGTTAACACAGCTATCGACTTCCTTTTTTGCGCGACGGTCACGTTGCTATCCTACTGAGAAGTTTCATTTTTGGACACAACTTCCTACATACAACTTGTTCATGATGGTCTTACAGACGAGCATATAAAGTCTGCAAACGACCTTTTGGAACACCCTGTACAATTCATTTTTTTCTAGAAGTAATAATTTAATTCACACATTTTCCAATAAAGTTAAAGATGCCTGAGCTTAATGAAATCATATCTTCATAAGCCAATTTTAGTTATAGCAGTAAATGTGTTTAGATTTACATATTTTCATTAGCCGGAGCTTAGTTTATTACTGGCTTCTAAAAATGTCAACATTATTTTTTTTTATATCTGTTGTTATCTATTTTTAATAAAATTTTGCTCTAGAGCAAAGTCTTTGATTTTTGTAGATTAACGATATCAATTTCAGACGAAAAAATTAAATAGGAATATTTTATAAAAACAATCAGTCAACGATAAGTAAAGTAAACTTAACTCACTTATCTGGAATTTTTATAATTCTAAACCAATTACTATACATCAAACCAAAGCAAAGCTTATATAACAATGACTGCGTTATTTGATTCCTTCTCTTTCAAAAAAGAATAAAATCTTGGCTGAGAATTTGACGCATCCAAAACCATCCACGTGCTTTAAGGTTGCCTATTGTTTTGCTCTTGTAGTCACAGTGGAGTGGGATGAAATGCTCACGTTTTTATGGGGCAGAGACATGACACGTGTTCGACATGTCGGGGTGAAACAAAAGGTGGAATGAAGTGTACAGCTTTTGAATTAGGGAATTGAAGAATGAAACGATAATTGTTGCTTGAAATTAGATTTCGGAATGAGAAGTTATACTAGATAAGGGGTGTAATGGCCTTTGATGCTAAAAATCCCTAAACTAACAAGTCAAGTTCACAACTAGAATATATATGAAAGTAGCATATTCTTGTTTTCAATACTAGATTACAATATTAAAAAATTGTTTCTAATCTTAAGGGGAGTTGGAACCCTAAGTTAGTTAACCCTAACCCTGTTACTTCAATGTACCTTTTCTCAAAATCTGCTATAGATTCATGTTTGAAATTTTTTATAGAAGTAAAGTACACCTTTCTCATTATATTGAAATGAGCTTTTGGTTAATTTTTTATAAATTTACGAAATATTTAATCAGACATAGTGAAATTTTACCCTATTTTGATACAAATAAAATTGTAAAAAATAAAGTTTTGAGTTTTTAAAAAAATCTCATTTCAGTATAATGAGACAGGTGTACTTTACTTGTATAAAAAGTCTCAAACATGTATCTATAACAGATTTTGAGAAAAGGTACATCGAAATTGCCAATTTCACATTTTTTGTTCTGACGCAAAAAAAATTTGTAAAAAATAAGTTTTTGAATTTTTTAAAAAACCATTTCATTATAATGAGAAAGATGTACTCTACTTGTATAAAAAATTTTAAACATGTATCTATAACAGATTTTGAGAAAAGGTACATCGAAATTGCCAATTTCACATTTTTTGTTCTGACGCAAAAAAATTTGTAAAAAATAAGTTTTTGAATTTTTAAAAAAATTATTTAAGTATAATGAGAAAGATGCACTTTACTTGTATACAAAAATTTAAACTTGAATCTCTAACAGATTTTGAGAAAAGGTACATAGAAGTAACAGGGTTAGGACTAACGGACTTAGGGTTCCAACTCCCCTTAACTGCTTCTGGCACTATTTTTGCTATTATTGCTGAAAAATCTGACAAAAAAGAGCGTTTTCAAAGTCATGCAGTTTAACCTTCACGACGATTGGGTGGTATGAACTATGAGTAGGGCACATTAGAATGTGAAAACAATGGTATTTTATTTTTCGGAAAAATATATATCCTGGTTTTGGACAGGGACAAGTATGTTCCATCTGTCGTGATCACTGGATCAAATGTATCCCAGTAGTCTTTATTGAGTAATTTTGTAAAGAAAAATGAAAGTTTGCAATTTAGATTCTTAAATCAGTCAAAATTTTATTGAAATGACTCGATATTTTCAGAAAACAAAGCATATACACTCGTTAGCTATCAAATAGGCTGATGCAACACTGTGAAAAACTGTAATGCAGCAACATACTCTAGCGACATATATGTTCTGCAAATGAAAACTCCTCATAACTTGGCAGTATTGATGGGAAATGCTTCCACTAGCTCAAGGAGCATTTCTTTCCCGAAGGTATTTTTTAAGTTCTTTCGGGACGTTAGTCCGTTAGTCACGAAAGAGGTAAGAAGTTCTACTTTAGAAAGTGTACTAGCATAATTTTTTACGAACATTTCTAAAATCTCGGATGGGGTTTTGTACATATGAAGCGCAAAATCTTTCGAGTTCTTGAGGGACCGAAATGGAAGTGAATCTTCTTCGGGCTCAAGTCAAAGACTCACATTCCGGCCAAAAGTAAAGCACCTGCCGAACATTCTAACCATCCAATCATTTGAAATAGACATTAGTGAAAATAATGTCTTTACCAAATGACTGGACCTATATTTCCATCAATATTTGATATGAAATTCTAGAGAAATGTTTCATAAAGATAATATTGATAGAAAGATACGGAATCTCCATATTTTAGACATGCCTGACTTCGAGAAAACCATTTTTGAAATTATGTCTCTTTGTCTGTATGTAAAGATGACAACTCAAAAATGCTACAAGTTAAACGAGTGAAATCCGGTGCCTGGTCTTTACACCAAAATAGTAGATTTCTATCAAATGACTGGACCTAGTATAATTCCATCAGTATTTGATATGAAATTCTAGAGAATTATTTTATAAAGGAAATTTTGATAGAAAGATACGAAAGCTGGACTATCAGTATTTCTTCAAGAATGGTCTCGAATCGCCAACTCATTCTGATTGAACAGATTAGTCGGTTTTATCTTGTAGTTTATCGAATTATATGACCATCGCTTTTTTCCCTAATAGATTAGCAGCAGCTCAAGGTCAATTTAATCCAGTTGATTAAAAGATTTATTGTTCATTTCAGTTAATATATTGCTTTTGCAAAACTTTATTCTTCAAATTAAGAATTCCTGATTTTTACTTTCTTATACGAAGTGTACAAAGTGATAGAATTGTAATCATCAAAATATTTGACCTCGATACTTTGAAGAATCTCCATGTTTTAGACTTCCCTGAGTTCGAGAAATCATTTTTGAAATTTTGTCTGTTTGTCTGTCTGTGAAGACGTAACTCAAAAGCGCTCTAAGCTAGACAGATGAAATTCGGTGCCCGGTCTTTACACCAGAATAATATATTTCTTTCAAATTTTGGACAAAATACGTCTATGGGAAGTCTGTCTGTCCATCCGTCTGTGTGCATGTGAACACGATAACTTAAAAACTCCAGGCTCTAGAACAATGAAATTTAGGATATGGTTTTATCATCAGAATTGAAGATCTGTATCAAAATTTGGACCAAATCCATTTCTGGGTTGACCGTCTGTCTGTATATTTGCGAGTATGTGAACACCATAGTTAAACAACGCAACGACTTAAATAAATGGAATTTGGTTTGAAGTTTTATCATAAAAAATGTTGATCTGTATTAATTTTTGGTTCTAATCGGACGATAGGAAGACTTCCAAAATGCATGTTCGGTTTTCTTCTCTATACTAAGAAGCAAGAAACGCGTTATAGTGTGTTAGCATACCAGAAGGTCGGGGTAATATTACTCCCTCTGATTTAACATCTATCTCACAACACTACGCAATTATAGATCATTGCGTAGTGTTGTGAGAGTTCATTCACTTGTTAATTTATATATCATTTTTACATGCTCTTCTTTTCAGCAAAACTCATCGGGAATTATTAAAAATTGGTAATAACTGGAACATTTAATTTTTTCTTTATTGGTGGTTCCTCTGTATAATGGCTGATACAAATGCTTTTCCAGAAAAGAATTAAGAATTCATCCCTCCCTGTAAACCAATATATCTGTTCTGTAATGACCTTGTATAGGGTTTTACTCTCTTCTCCTATTGTAAGATCACAGGAAGGAAAGAATAGACATACTCACGACGGGTTGAAAAAAACCATAGATCTGTCTTTCACTCACTTGAAAAGAGGGAAAGGGGCTTTCCTATTTCTACCACAGAATCTCCGTTTCTAAAGGATATTTTGAGATTTCACCATCGATAGTCGAAAGGTTAAACAGTTTATTCTTTTCAGCGGGAAATCACAAAGAAAAGATAGATCCATATCCGAATAAATCTACATTACATTTATTGAAAAAAATCTCCAATCAAATTATTCTAATCCAACTCATTCTAATAGAAAAGATAAAATGTCCATAAAACGGACGAGCTAAGATTACATATTGCTGTTGTTTACTGCTGTATTTTATTTACAGCTGCTTGCTGTATTTCTAAAAAGACATTAAAAAGGTTTCCTATTGATTTTCTTTAAAAGACAGTTCTATTGCCACGTTGAAGTAGGCGTGATGCATTGTCTACCACGTGGTTATTGCTTGAAAAGTTGCGTCGTTCTGCGCTAAATACGTAATATTCTCGCATTATTTTTCTGATATCCACGTTGAAAGTCGCCTGCATCCACGTGGTTCAGTATTCTTGTCAGAGAGAGATAAGTCCGTAAGCGTGTTATTTTATTATGCTAATTTTTTTCGCAAATTTTAAGTTATGTGTATCAGTTTATTTAAATCTTTTATTTAAAATAGAGACCGTGAAATTACGCAGAGATATTTACAAAAGATTATCTCGAAACCGTCTGGAAAAGTGGACTTTCTACTGAAACAGGTTTTTTTCGTTCAGTGATATGATAATCGTTGTGAATTATGAATCCCCATGCCATGTTATATAATTTTATTGATTTTTTACATGAGCGAGCGAATAAAGTAAGTTTCTAATAACTTTACAAAAGGTTTTGCATTTTAAAATCCTATTAGTTAAATCTTAAATTGATTTTGAATTCACATCCTTTATACGAAAAATCTTGAAGTGACTGTGATTCACATCTTAAAACTTGATAAAGATCAGAACTCAACTTCACATCAATTTAAATTTAGCAAATTGTGTCTAAGAAATATACATTTCCTTAATTTTCAGACATTCTACTCCATTAGACTGAATTATTTATGTAGTGAAAGCGTGTCACACATATCTTTGCGACCCGCTTATATAACAAACCGTATACAACAAAGAGTTTCAAGAAACTTTCATAACTAAGGCTGTTTTCTATTTATATGTTATTATCAATCAAATTTTAAAACCAAAATAAGCAAGAAAAATCAAAAACCTTAAAGCTGAGATAGAAATAAGGTTTGCGAATTTAAAATCCTCTCTTCGGAAGAATAGCTTTCTAAATCTTCTTGAAAAATATAGAATCCGCACCGAATCAGATGTGATTGAGATAATCGAAACCCAGTTCTTTTTGGATTTGTTGGCAAAATTATACGAATTTGAGGTGCTTTAATTTTACAAATGTTAAGCTCTAGATTTCTTTGAAAAAAAGGTTTTTAATTTAATTTTCAGTTATTTTATTTATTTAATTAATTTTTTTCTAGGGAAATTTAGAGTCCGCACCGAATCAAATGCAGTCGAGGTAATCGAAATCGGATTTGTAGACGAAAGTTAATGAATATGGAATACCTGAACTTTATAAATATTGGGGAGCTAGGTTTTGAAACGCTTGTAAATTAAATTGGAATGTAAGATTAATTACATATTTGAATGTACTTATTAGTCAAAACTGCTATTTAAACTTTTAAAAAGATGTCAAATCCTACGTAAGATTACAATTACTGAGATTCTCCTTGGCTAAGTTTTGAAAGTAATCACTCCAAACACAAGATCGCTCTGAAAGAAGGAAAGATAATACCAAAGGAGATATGTCAAAAGTCAAGAATAAATAAATAAATAATTTTTTTTTCCGTTTAGATTCTAAATTCGGATTATGTCTTCAGCTTTTGTACCTTGTTTGGACAAAACCATCTGTGTTTATGTGCGTTTTGTAAATAAATTGAATTGTTTCAAACAGTCAAGCAACTGTCAGACAGTAACAAGAGAGATAAACTCCTAATGAACAACCCTAGGAAAATCTGAGAAAAATAAAAACTACTTGAATACAAATTCCCTATACATCCTTGGATTCGTGCTCCACTGAAATCTTCAGCGTGCGTGTGTTATAAGCACAGAAGAACGTGGATTTTTAGGAGCAAGAAAAATCACCTGCCAAAATACCAACAGTACAAACAATTTCTGTCAAAATTTATTTTGTTTTATTTCTTCGTTCATTCTTTATTCAGAACAGATTTTTTTAAAATTTGTGTTTAATTGTGTATATTTTCCAAAATTTTTTCTGTGATACCTACATGTATTATATTTAATTAAGTTCTGTAGTTTAAATGTATTTTTTTTAATCATTTCCGTTTGTAAATGTTAAACTCCTTAAGAGTGTGTTGCCCATACGAGGCGTTTTTTTCTTTTTTTTTTGATTCTATAATTGCTCCAGTGTAATTTTTGTGGTTTTTTCATAAGTTTAAATCATGGGGAATTTAAAGTTAAAGCTCAGGGCCCTGTGGTGGAAGTGGTTATACTCATCCACCCTGCATCCACCCAACTGGTTAGATAACCCTTGAGGGTATAGGCACCAGGGGTGTGGGGTGGCGTCATGTCATGTACTTTTTGATATAAACCCATGCTTTTATAAAAATTAAAGATATTTTTCCATTTTCCATAACTTTAAACCACACTTATTGGCCCATTGAATTTGACAAGTTTGATATACTGTTACGCACGATTTTCATTAAGGTTGATGCCTGACAAACCGTGTAGTAGCAGCAGTTCATCCCTAGTTTTTCCTCAGCAATATAAAGACCACAGTGGCCTAGTGGTAACGTCTCGGCCTCGGAGGGTACCAGATTCGAAACCCGATTAAACTGAAGATCTCCCGTGTACGTGGGCCTGTTGCACGCTAAATCATACGTAGGGGTCCAAACGTCCTCCCGCTGGTTTGGAGTGGAACTTTGGAGAGGGGGTGCCAGCTCAGGTGTCGTCCTCGTCTTCTGACCGCGGTTTAAAATGACGAGGTCCGTCCAAACTACCCTCGTTTTGCTTCAAAACGGGACGTTAATATAACCAAACTAAACAACATAAACGAAACACAAAAGGAAATTTAACTCTTTCACCTACAATGATATATACGACTCGTGCATTATATTACATAATTTTTTATATTTGTTTTAAATCAAAGCACCAATTAAATTAATAAAGAAGAATCACTTGGATATTCTTAAGTTTCTCATGTGTCCTTTACGTTCTGATAGGGATTGAAATAACAATAAATGTCCAAAATAGGATATGTCATCTATAGGATGTCATCTATCTTAGGAAGTTAAATAAATTCGTATATCGAAGAATAAAGTTCACGTGCTACTAAAGTAAATATATATCAGAACTGTGTTTCGATAATTTACCATATGGGGCCTGGACATGGTAGTCAATCATATTTTTATAGGAAATATGACTTCTTTCCAGCTTTATTCTATACCTCATTAACAAATGTGGTTTTTAAATTCATTTGTCGTTTAAAATGCATGTATCTCCATATCAATATAATAGCAATAAAAGTAGCTATTATCTATACTAGAGGTTCCCAACCTGTGGTACGCGTACCCCTGGGGATACGTGAACTCAAAGTTGGTAATGGCGGACACAAGACAGCATAAGGAGTTAAAAATGTTAGAGAATTTTAGTTCCCAAAGTTCGTGTTAAAAGTAAAAGTGAAAGTTGTGCAAGTAATAAAGACCACCTCAAAATAAGGGAAAAAATAGATAAAAAGCAAGAGGAAGTGTAATTTTTAGATATTCTTATAAATTAATGCGAAATTGTTACAATACTGATTTCATTTGTTTTGGTATTGAACAAATACTGTTGCTACATTGGAATAAAATGTAAAATCAAAAATAAGTCCTGCAAATATTATTAATTCTAGCCATTTGACTCTTAAGCATACCTAAGCTACATTATTAATAAACACTTCTTTGCATAGACGGATTGTTGGAGGGGGGATATGACAGTACAGGGTACGCGAAAATAAAAGACTAATCAAGGGGTACATGAGAGAAAAAAAGGTTGGGGACACCTGATCTATACAAATCCATGAATAAATAATAGCTATTTTTCAATTAATTTCGTTGTTAATGGTTTTTGAATCAACCTCAAAAACTCGTTAATCCAATTTTAAATAGCTATTTTTCAATTAATTTCGTTGTTA
>BGPR01000732.1:116350-164713 GCA_013235015.1 Araneus ventricosus | reverse complement strand
AATAGCTATTTTTCAATTAATTTCGTTGTTAATGGTTTTTGAATCAACCTCAAAAACTCGTTAATCCAATTTTAAATAGCTATTTTTCAATTAATTTCGTTGTTATTGGTTTTTGAATCAACCTCAAAAACTCTAGAATCCAATTTTAAAAGACAGAAAGGTTCTTATAGAGCATTCATATACTTATACTTGGCAGTGAAAATGATTATAACTTGCTCATTATAACGCTGATATTCCTTATCGTTCAAGCCAAAACATTTCACAGAAAAAAACTCCAATCCATCAATTTCCCCATAAAAATAAGAGATACTGGCATCTTCTGAATAATCGACATACCACAACGCTAAGAGAGGCGTCTGTTCTGCAGTTACTATATCTTCTTTCCTATAGTCGACCGAGTATGTTATCAGCCACGGAACATAACGATCCTGGTATCGTATCAATCCCAGTTTTTAAAACACTCGTAATAACAGCAAACTCACCAAGTTCAAAAAACAAACAATAAATAACCGAGATAAGAAAGGTTCCGTGTTCGAGAAAACAACTAGAAGTGTCCATCGACAAGGCATCAGGTCAACATACAGACAACCCTTAATTTAGCGGTTAAACGAAAGACCTGTGGAAGTCAAGGTTTTGACAAAAATTTTGAAACAAGGATAATGAAATGTTGAAGGACGGTTGAAGTACATATTTCGAGCCAATAAACTTTCTTCACCTGTTACTTCGCTCGGTTTTTATGTCTTATGTCCTTGTTTCATTGTTTGTCATTTTCAGAAAACACCAGAAAGTGATCAAATATCCGAGTGGGATGCTGAAAAAAAGAGATACCTACTTATTATAAGCTATGACACATATATTGCGCATGGTGACAGAAAGAGAAGTTAGAAGTACTTCCATTCGTTAAGAAATCAGAAGTTTATACCAACTTAAAATCTTCTTCCTACAAGCGGAATCTAGTTTACGCCAAGATATTTAAAAATAAAAGGAAAAGTAAGAAGAATAATGCAATATAATTTATATAAATAATAGTGAAATGCACAAATAGTTTGTACGATACATTACTCCAAACTGCTGATTTCCTTCAAATTTTGCTTACAAATACTAAGAAACACAAGGAAGATTTTAGTGAAGGTTTCTTGACAATTAATTAAATATTTAATTTTTTATTCATTAGAATCTGTAATGAATATGATTATTCGCCGTGACCCCCAGGTGGCGCTGCATTTTCTCTTTCCCAACATTTGAAAAGTGAACTCCTATAATACACTCTAAAAGACACTTAAGCTGTCATCTGCAACTTCCCATGGCTCGTCAGTAAGGCACTTACAGTGATCTTCATTCAGATATCTTTCTTCATCCTTCTAATTGGTATGGTCTTGTGCTATCCCTTTATGAAAATTTTTAGGTAGTGTGGTTTGTAAAGCTGGGCATTCATCAGTACTCTATTTCATTCCATTTGTCCCAACATCTGGTTCGCATTCCACTCATTTTAGTCCAAAAATTAGACAAATCATTCACGGATGATCCAAAGTTTGTTTTGAGACCAGATTCAAAGTCGCAGAATTCCTCCCACACGGGGGATTTCGGGTTTTATTTCTAGCCTCGACGCGAAGTCCAAATCTAGGCAAAACTTTTGTTTTCCCGCTAGCCTCGTAGCGAGGTCCTCAAAAGGCCTTCCGGCCATTCCAATCAGACTTCAAACTATTCAGAATTCCGACACTTCCGATCCTCTATGCCAATTTTCAACGGTTTTTCACACTGACGAAAGGTTTTTCCTTACCGTGTTCCAAAAATTCCAGAGGGGAACAGAGGTGAATGGCCCGCTTAAGACACGCTGAAGTGGTTGGAGCTGGCCGTTCGATTCGGCAAGATGGTTAGGTAGGTTTCTTAAAAATTTATATAAATAAAAGCAAATTTCATCATTAATTTGTACACTATGGCAATCCAGATTTTCCTCAAATTTTGCTCACAAATACTGTGAAGCATAAAGAAGGTTTTAGTAAAGGTTTCGATAAAATTAATAAAATAGTTAGTTTTTTATTAACGAGAAATTGTGCTTCCATGTAACAGAAATTTTGTTTTATCCTCAGAGTTGCCATTCCTATTAAATGAAAATTATTATAGTTATTTTAAACCATTATATTTGTCAGCTTTCGAGTTGCCACTCGCGATGTTTGATCAAATTTTGTTTCATTCTTTAAAAATTATTAATAACTATTGGGAAAAAAGTAGTTTTCCGGAACTTTTAAAAATCATTTGATGCCATCTAATTTTTCGAAAAGTACAAGAATGAAAAATTGTTTGGTGTAACTGATATTCTCATTTTAATTATGAATGAATCTGTAGACGACAAGAAGATTTTATGTATTATACTATTTTATATATAAGTACTTTTTACATTAAAATATACCTGAAAATATTTTCATCCTGAGCAACGCCTGGTATACCAGCTAATGAGAAATAGTTTCGTTATGGATACATGAATGATACACAAATGAGTTAAGCCATATAATTCAAGTTATAAAAATATTGAAACAAATTCTCCTTCATGCTATTATGAAATTTCCTCAATGCCTCAATAGCTTTATTTTCATTTTTTACAACGAAGTTTACAGAATAAGTATTTTATCTCACATTTTAATCATTCGTTAGTGTTTTTCGATAATTTGTTTAACACTTACACTACAATTTATAATTTTTCAGATCAAGCATTTCTTAAATATGCATGCATTAGGTAGACATTATAACCATGATGGGAGAAACTTCGCAGAAGATTTTCCAAGTCGTATCATCAGAACCATTGCAATAAGTAGTCTTTCTATAAGAAATATAGTAGGGGAGAGGGGGCCACCTTTCAACAGTTAGGATTTCTTTCCAATGGAAATTCTATTTGATCGGCTCATAGGTGGAAAATAAAGTTTGAGAAGATAACATATTCTGGCAATGGGATTCATTCCATTTCTCAAATCATGTGCTTTGCTATGGAATGAGATCTGTTTTGTGACCTGCTAAGTAAAAACTGGATTAACTTGGATTTATTCACCAAGTTAATTAAGAGTTATCCTGCATCTAACAATATTATTTGCTTCTAGAAATTCCTTTTCTTAAGAGAGCTATAACACTTTAAACTTAATGGGAGCACTTGGGGCACCTTTCAACACTAGTAAAATGTATCCCTCATATTAAGGAAGAATTAATTTAACTGAACAACTTTGAGACTTGGGAAAGATGTTTTGAACTTATATAAAGAAGCATAATAAGCCAGAAGAAAAGGCGATTTCAAAGGCTATGCAAGCAGTTCAAGATGGCATGTCTCTTAGGACAGCTGCAGACTTATATGGAATGCCTTATTCTACCTTAATTTATAGATTTAAAATAAAGTAAAATAGTTGGTCTTGATGATTGCATAACATTGAATATTTCATCCAACTGCTTTAACTCCAAGTATACATGCCGACAAGTTTTTACCACAGATCAAGAAAGAATGCTTCGTGATTTTATTATTAAAAGTTCAAATATAAACAATGGTCTGACTTACAAGCAAGTACGACAGCTTGCATATGATTATTCAGAATGCCTGGGTTCAAGCACTCCAAGTATTTGGAATGAAAATAATATAGCTGGAATTCACTGGGTTAAGGATGTTATGAATAGTCGGAATAATTGGGCCATTTTAGTTAAAACTGAAAGTAGCACAAAATGACTGGAACAAACAATGAAAACAAGAAAAACTAAATTTACCTAAAACAAGATAAATTTTGTTAGGTCACTGTATTTTTCAGTACATTTGTTGTATTTCAATAAAACTTATGTTTATTTGAGTGAAATGAGTCATTTGTTGACAAGTGCCCCATGGGTGGGGGCACCTTTCAACAAATTTAGGCTTCATTTGAAATGCATAATTTCACCTCTTAGTTATGACGGCGAATTCTGATACAAAGTGAGTAGCTGCCCAAGATTTTGTTGTAACTAATGATGCCAAATATTGAAATAAAAAATATAAACTTTCTGCAAAAATGAGGTTATACTAAAAATAGTTGAAAGGTGCCCCCCCGTCCCCTACTTAATACGTATCATAAAAATTTCACTTCCGTTTAATACAGAATACCTACTAAAAGTAATGTAAAAAATGAAAAATGTATAATGCTTAGTGCATGAGTTTTGTCATTTTAACATAATTGGTACATAGATATTGAATTCTCTTTTAAGCTTCGGAGGCCGCGGTGGCCTAGTCGCAAGATGCCGGCCTCAGAGGCTGAAGGTTCCAGGTTTGAAACCCGATTCCGCTGAAGATCCGTCGTGTATTGGACCTGTTGCAAGCTAAATCATATGTAGGAGGCCAATGTCCTCCCGCTGGTGTGGCGCGGAAGCTTGGAAAGGGGGTTTATAGCTCGCTCGTAACTGACCGCGGTTGAAAATTACGAGGTCTGCTTCAAACGGACTCGTGTTGCTTCAAAACGGGACGTTAATATAACTAAACTCTTTTAAGTTTCCTATCTCTTGATAACAGACGTTTCCTTAAAAGTAGCCTTACACAATACTTGCTTAATCCTTAAGTTATATACAATTAACAAAATTCTGAAGACTCTTCTGGTTTTGTAATTGCTTTATACTTACCACGACTTATTAAAATTTTTATTTTCATTTTTTCGTTCAATCTTTTTGGGAAACGTCTAAAGCAGGATTTCTCAAACTACGGGTGTTGACAAATCTTTGACGACACTTCCTTTTAAAATCTTCAATGTTTTCAAATAAAAGAGATTAGAAAATCAGCCGACTTGAAGCATTTCCTTCATTCATTTTTTATTAAACTATCTGGAATTGAGTGTTCTTTCCTTAATTGATAATTAATGTTTCGTTGTCTCAATTATTTTTTAAGTTTTAAGGCACTACTAAAAAAGTGGAATCGCTAGTAGTACAGTGCGTTAAGAAATTATTAGACCACTAACGAACTGGCGCATTTCTGAAGAAGAAGAAGACATAATATGCAAACTTTCAGCGTATGTGTTTAAAATTTATCGTGAAACACTTTCTGTACTAATCTCAAATTTAAAAATTAACTTAAATTCTATTAAAATGTACTCATTTCTTCAAAAATTTAATAAGGTGTCTGTTAAGAAATTATAAGACCACCTGAGAAAATCAGCATATTATACACCATATCAGAATCATTATAAAAGGCATGAGTTCGTTTATTTAGTGAAAGCATTACCTGAGAAGAAAAGGTGCAGGTTTTGATTGTATTATCTACGATTTATCTGAAGAAACCGCGGGACAAAGAGTTATATGAGTGCGAAATGAGAAAAATTTATTTTATAAGTGTTCTGGTAAGTATGAAAGAGAAATAGCTATGTTGATGAAGCATTCTAAAACTGCCATTCAGAATATCATAATTAGAAAAAATGATTAAAACAAAATAAAAAGATCTGGAAGAAAAAGGATTTTAACAGCACGGGGCATTCGATTTTCAACTGAAAAATATCTTTCGACTCGTGAAATTTCGAAGCGTTTCAGTAAAAAAACTTCGCATGTAACAGATTGGAACAGTCTTAAATCAAACACTAATGCAAGATTTATTAAAATGAAGAAAGCACCTAAGTGATTGAAACATCATCTAGAAGAAAGATTGAAATATACTGAAAATGTCATGTCTTATGGAACGATGAGTGGAAACAAATTATATTTTCTGATGAAAAGAGCTTTAACCTTGACGGTCCCGATGGCTACAAACTCTATTAGCGTGATTTAAGGAAGAACCGAAAGAATGCTTCAGATTGCAAATGGGAGGATGATCCGCAATGGTTTGGAACCTCTTGACTCAAGGAGGATTATGCAATTTACAGCGAATTTCGGAACATGTGGGCTCTGCAAAATATCAAGCGGTGGGCCTTTATTAGGTGTTGCTTACTTGATATTTCAGCAGGACAATGCTTCTTGCCATACATCTAAACCCACCCAGGAATGATTAAAAAGTTCATATTTTTAACTAATTTTAATAATTTAATAATAAATAGTTTTCATCTGACAATAAACTGGAAAGAGCCGTTATAAAAGAATGGCAGAATATTTCTGAAATTGAACTTATAAACACCTAGTCATTTCAATGAAAAACAGCGTTTGAGATTATCAGGAAAAATGGAGAACCAATATCATATTAATTTTCATACTTATTCTGGGCTTTTAGAAAGGTGGCCTTGTAATTTGTTAGCAGTGTATTTTTCATCATTTCCAATATTTTTGTTTACTTGAGCATTTATTAGATTATTCAAAATTAACGAAACTTAATTAGAATAATAAATAATAATAATAAATATGTTATAACATCATATTTAATGTGTTTACATTATAATTAGAACCTTTATTCATTGTATAATTTCCAAAATTAAAGTGGTCTTATAGTTTCTTAACGAACTGTAATGCCATTACAGTAATTACATCATTGTAACAAAAAGACAACATTTTCTCAAAAAGAAAATAAGTTCGGTGAGAGATTTTACAGTGAATTTTCTATGTAATTTTCGATTAAGTGTGTTAAAAAAATTGCTAAATATTTCAGGTCAGTATAAGAGCAGCAAATATGATTATTTTTGACAAATAAAAGTTATACAATCTTTAAGAATCATTCCTCTTAACTTTTTGTTTCATGATCAAGCAGTTATAACTTCATATGAAGAAAAATATGCTGTGTTTTAGCATAGTCATCACCAATTTTCTTGATGACTTGGTTTTTCCGCCAGTTCTATGCTATATAATACTTATGTGACTATGCAGTTTTTTTACTTCAGAAAGTTCTACCCTTGTGACCTCTATTTATTTATCTTCTAAATAAAGCTTTTGTCTTGATTTTTTTTCACCAGCAGACTCCTAAACATTATGGAAATAACCAAGCATTTTTTTACTGTATATTTGTTCATTTCTAGGCTACAGACAAGAATTTTTGAAGACATTTTTTAATGGAATGATGAATTATTTTTCCCCAAACATAAAATCATGTCAGATATCCATATATTAAAAGAATGTGATTTATAAAGTTGTATCCATTATTTTAGTCACTGAAATTAGTGTTCTTCATAAAAAGAAAGGCATTTTAAACTATATATTTTTCAAAAAATTAAGGAACGATTGAGAAAGAGATAAGTACTCTACTTGCTCTAAGTACTACACTTACTCTAAATCAAAACTTAACAAATACGTGCAAATGAAAATAATGTTGTAAAAAACCAACTTCGCTTGAGTGATCAAAGAAGCTATCCTGAATTCTTCAAAAATTATGTTCAGTTTTTGATCAAAGTGTTATGCATTGTAAATATCATAATAAGCAAATAAAATATTAATACTAAACGTCATACAGAAAAGTATTCCTGTTTTTATTTTGAATCATCTCAGATGAGTGACGCCTTGACAAAGTTCACCTGGTGGATTCTCTAAACTTATTCATTGTTCAATCTTAATTTCTAAAGAATTTTCATTTTGTTCAGTGTTTTTTTGTAAATATCATAGTATAAACGGTTCCAGCATGTGTGCATAAAAAGCTGAACGTCTGAATTAGATGAACAATCGATTTATGCAGGCCGTTAATTTTTTTACTGCTTTCTACATCACAAGCAATTTAATATTTAGAATTTATATTTTCTCACAACTGTGTGCATGTGTAAATGGTTCTTTAAGTTCGAACCCTCTAGTTTCAGCATCAAAGATAATTTAATGTCTTGCGTTAAAAGCTTCCGCTGCTTCTTTCAGATCTTCTTGGTGACTAGTTTGAGTCTAAAGAAATATTAACTCTCGTCGCAGTATTGGTTTAGAAAAGTAAGAGACACTATGCCTCAACCTTCGAAATATCTAGACTACATAGAACAAAGCATGTGTGTGGGAGTGTAAATATCATAAATGCCTTTTCAAAACCTTAGACAAGCTTAATTCCTTTTCGTTTGTTCTAACACAAGATTGCACCTGTTTTTCTCAAATTATAATAAAAAAATCCATAAAAAGAGATCTTATAAAGAACAACCAACTTATAAAAATATCTGGATAAGATCTTATAAATAACTGAAGAATAACCAATATAAAGAAAGAAATAAAGACTAACGAAGAAAGAAAATGACATTTCCATTATCATTTAGTCATGTTAATTCTTTTTCATAGTTTTGCATATAAATTGTTTTATCATATAATCGAATTATCCGACATTTTCTTTTTTCTGCTATATCATTGAAACAATAATTAATTTCTTTCAATACAAATTTTCTTTTACTGAAAAAACTTGCTGAAAAAATACATTATGAAGCAAATTGCGCAGTTGTTTCCTTGTTTTGTCTTCTTTTGGATTATAAGTGATATAGAAAGAAAGTGGATCCTGAAATTTTGAAGTGTTTATCTTAATATGGTTTTATTTTGAAAAATGCTGAATGATATGTTAAATAAAAAGTCTTGGAAATTAGAAACGTATGAATGAATTAAATAAAACCAAATTTTTAAGTATATGAGATCAATTGATAATTTTTTGTAATTTGTCAACCGCTTCATTCCATTTATATTTCATACCTTTTATGCAGAGTATATTTTCGACCACGATTCCTTTAAACTACACATTTAAACTATCATAATAAAAATCTAAAAATGTTTTCAAATCCTTCCTTTAGATTAGAAGAAATTCTTTTCACTTTATGAGTTTAAAAGTTTTTAAAGATGACGTTTGAATTGGATGATTAGGAAAATGCATTCATCAAGAAGAAAACTACCTAAATTGAAGTTACAACAAAGAATTGTCCTCAGATGTCACATTATGGAAATAAAATTTCGATTGAACTCATTGTTGATATTGAAAAAATTCAAAAGTTTTGAAGAGTGTAAGCAGTATGATGCCAGTCAGAGCCTCACAATTTAACAGGAAACAAGAGTAAGTGAATAAGTATGTAGATATTATCTTGGCGCAAGATCCACTCTGAATAAACTGCGGCAAAACTATGTGAAAGTCTTAATCAAGTAATCAAGAAAAACATGAAATTAAATAGACGAAAATAAAACTGCAACTCTTCAACAAAGACACTTCTAAAATTATAGTTGTCTAATTTATATATGAAGTTCGGTAAGTTGAAATTGTAGCTTTATTTCCAATAGAATGATCACTGATCGCAACAGAACAACAAGATTTTGTATCCAGAGGACAATCTCATATCAAACATCCATGTAAAGACCATTAAAAAATGGATAACGATCTGTTTCTGTCTCTTATTTTTCCTTTCTGCGCATGTGTGTGTCCTAGATGCCAGATGATCGGATAATTTATTGTGGTCAACAATTGTCCCAGTGTAAATGAGGTCTAAGGATTCAAACAATGCAGGTGTTTTTATCATATGGATAACATACAACGCAGCTCAAAACTAGAGTGGCAAGAACAGTGGAACATCAATTTATGTACTATGAAAGCAATCAGAATTTACTATAAGAAGCATAACAAGTGACATTAAAATTGGTCTCAACGAAAGAAAATTTACGTAGAATTTTAAACTGCTTTAAGAATTATCTTTTCTCGCAAATATTGCAGAGTGTTTAAAATTTATGCAAGGTTCACTATAAAAAGGTATCAATATTCATGTAAATTTTCACATTTCAAAAATCACAAATTTCAAAGCTGGTAAATCTATACTTAACCAACTCCAAGGAAACTGTGACTCACTTTTATTTCATTAGTCAGACTATGATTGAATGAAGCGGAAAATATCACAGAAAAAACCAAAAAAGTATTTCTTTGAAAATGACAACGAAGCCTTTTTTGAAAAAGAAAAATATACTTGCGACTTCCATTCACTTTGCCTTGCGATTACTTTACACTGTCATAAAATTCTCGCTTTTCTTTATACGAATCGTCCGCTCATAAATTTCAATGACATTTTTCTTATCTTTGGCGCCGCATAAAGCACTAATAAACCTGAAAGCCCAAACTGACCAGTTACATCCGCATTCAATAAACTGTTTACAAGCTCTGTTCAAATGCAATCTGAAATCAATTCATAAATATGAAAATACTCGAGTGAAATAGAAAATGAGCGCATTAACTCCTTATTATTTCTTGCAGGACCTGAGAAAAGTTGGAAAAAACATATATTTAGGAATGTTTAGAGGTTTATTAGTTTTGGTAAGAAAATTCATTTGAAAACTGTAATTCTAATCGTATCATTGAGTTAACTAATTCAATCATAGCAGTTAAATAGCCTTAATTATATGGATTTATTCCTAAATGAGAAAATCTTTAGAAGGAGAAATATAGGTTGAAATGATTAAGGTTATTCATGTTGAAAAATCTTAAAGCAAATTATTTCAAACTTTTAAGAAGAAGTAAATTTAATAATTTTGTTAAAATATAAGCAAATTAAATTAACAATTCGAAAATTATATACTTTCAGCAAAGGATAAAATTATCCATTATATTCATTCACAATGAAGAATGAAAAAAATATATTTACTTAGTTGGGTGAAAAATTAAAAAGTATCGAACTTATAAATGAGTACTAAATGAAATAATTTTAAATTACTCCTGTTAAAAACTAATATTCAATGAAAATTAATTAACTAGTTAAACCATCATTAACTCTCTTCTAATCATTAGTCAGTTAGAAACGTATTATACAGCTCAAGATATAAAAGATTCGTTATTTAGAGGCAGAGCCAGCCAGACCAAAAGCGGGGCTAAGTGTAATGTTGACTTGCGGGGGCCTTGCAACAAATTTGAAGCAACAAAACAGTAATTTATTGCATTTTACTATTTATTACACTGCACAAATTGGTATGTTAAGTACTTAAAGAATGCATGAAAATTATTAATAATTAAAGAACTGTTTTTATCACTCTGTAATCGACTGTGTAGTGGAATTCAAAGCACCCAACATTGCCTTGGCTTCGGCGAGGAGAAATGTGCACAAATGTAGTGGTTTTATTCAAATATTTGTATATTCAAATTAAAACAAAAAGAATGCATGTTCATTTTGCAAAATCAGTCAGTGTCGCGGTCGCACCATTCGCGCCCCCCCCCCGGGTCATGCCTGTTTAGAGGGATAAATTTTGACGAAATAAAATATATATAAGATTGCCTTAAAGATAAAATCTCTCTATCAAATATTTGTCATATGTCACGCCATTTTTACATCTTTTAAGCGTACACATTGTGTGTTATCAAACATGTAAATAAATGAATAGCTACAAACGTATAGCTTTGTGACTCTGCTGTGGATATAACAAAGAAATTCTATAGTATCGCAAAAATGTGTATATCTTGAGGAAATTAATAGTGTCCTCGTTTCTTACTTCCGAAGTATACAAGATATGGTTATCAAAAATAAATAAACGCTTAACCTTGTGGCCCTGCTGTGAAAATATCAAAGAAATCCTGTAGTATCAGCAGGGCCAACATAGACCATGGACTAGAGCGCAGCTGTCAGAGGGCACATATACAGAAGAAATAATAACCAAATATTGACAAACTTTTCAGTATTATTTTGAAAAGGCGATATAAAACAATATATTTTAAATTTATATTCGACATTAAATATATTGAACGATACATTTTTTGTCTAAATTTGACCCTTTGCTTCTTTGCATTGGAATAGATTTAATAAGATCTGTCCACTTCAATGATCCTTCCAGCCTATCCATTGACAGAAGCTCGAACGAAGATGTTCTAGTAGATATTTCAGAAGATTTTCAAGAAATTCAATGGAGCATTTTTGCAGGTGTTAATGCTATTTTATTTCATAAGTAGTGCAATTTTGAATAAAAAATTTAATGTTTTTCGAAGATTATAAAGATTGTATTAAGTGCATTAAAAATAAACTATTATATTTTAAATTGAAAATTATATGTTAACTTTTTTTGAGAACTTTTTATCCAATAATATAATAGTAAAAGGTTAGCTCTTGAAATAATAAATATTTGCTCTACTGTTTTGCACCTTCGATGCACACATATTTTGTGTTAAAAAAAACCTTCACCTTTGTGACACTGTGGTAAAAATAACTGATGAAACACATACTATTGCAGAAATGGTTAGATGTACTCGAAATAAGCATTTGCGTTCCCGCATTTTGAAGCTTACAAATTTTGTATCATCAAATAAGTAAATAAAAAAATTTGCACTTAAACTTGTGGCCCTACTTTGAAAATATGAAATAAGCCCTATTATATCACAGATAAGGTATAAGTCTCTAGAAAATAAATATTTGCTTAGTTCAATACGCTTATCCGAACATTTGTCCGGTATACAGTTTAGGTATGTATTTGCTTTTATTATCGTAGTTAAAGACAACAAGTTGATGACAGAAGGACAAATGAAACACAAATGATTCATTCCATGAACATCATCAAGGAAGTTGTTCGAAGACATATAGGTGATGTTTTGTTGCCTTGGAAATGAATCGCGTTAATTAATCGGATATTTTTCTGGGAAAAGTGAAATCCAGATCTTCTGAAGCTATTATCTTCATGCATCATTTATCGGAATAAAAGAACAATTCATGGTTAACGGTGAAAGCTTGATACTAATCATTTTAGATATTCGCAAACACTGGTCAAAAATGAAATAAATGGATGAAAAAAACACATGTTTTAAATGTCATAAAGGAGTCTCGGGTGCATAACTTGTTTTTATTGTGTGCAGGGAAACCTCTCTACAGCAGCTACTATCTGTTCTAAAGAAAACTGGCCGCTGTAACCAATTCCTAATGGACGCCCGCTGAAGGAAGCGTGCCCACAGGACGGGAGATGGCAAGCGCAGTCTGTACCCACCAGTCGAAGCATTTTCTCCCGCTAACACGCATTAAATTTCGTAAAAAGTACGCGTTAGATAATAATGCATAAAAAGTGCCCTTTACATAGAAATGAAACCATTTTTAAATATGTGGTAAAAGATATCATATTCTAAATCATAAAAAAGTTTAATTAAAATATTTGAATTTTAATAATTTAAAATATATATATATATATATATAATATTTCCCTCTAATTGAAAGTACCTAAATAAACACTAGATTATTAAAGCAAAATTCGGAAATATAGGTAAAAATAAATATTTACATTCAATATTATAAAATACTTCAAGAAAATTTAATAATTAACTCTTCAAAGCTTTGTAAAAAATCTTCTATTTTAGGACTGCACTGACATGACGGAATTGGAACCGATATATTAGTACTATCATCTTCTAGTTCAGAATTTGAAGATTCAGAACTATCTAAAGAACTCTAATAATTTATTGCTTTATCACTAACATAGGAAAAATCCATAGATGTGTCATTTAAAAATTTACATATTTCCTCCTCGGAAAAATAACGCTAACGTTCTTTTAGCCATAATTGCACAAATAAAACTGAGAGGTATAAAAACCCTTGACATAATACCTCTCATAAAATCCCAACCCAAGCGAAAGAAATTATGAACAACCATTCTAAAATGAGTTAAAGAGCTCTTTAGCAGATGCTTCTATTTACACTCGCCAGCACGTGTTTCTGTTTATCCTCTCAAAAATCCAATGATTCTAACTGAATGATTCACGGACACGTGGCCGACTACAATCTGACCTCGGAAAGAGAAATACTAATGTATAGGACCAATCTTTTGAAATAAACATGGAAAAGTAACGCCATCTGATAGAAAACATTTTATTCCAAAAGCTCAACGCATATTTGCGGCGCTCGGCTCACAGCAGCAATTTCGCCATGACGCACGGAATCGGCATTCGACCCTAAAGGTGGGTATACACTTGGCGAACCGAACATGATTAAAACAGTTAGTTTACGATTTGCTGCGTGTTTGAGGAAATTTTTCAAGGCGAACAGATTGCGTTCCATAGAAATGGACGAATGGGCTTGGAATCCGTCAATCATCGCCGTTAATCACCGATAGCGGAGGGTTTTTTTGAAAGGTCTGGGAGGGGGGAAGGTGTTGAAAATTTATGACTTGGATCATTTTTATATACGTTTCGAATCGAAATGAGAAGAGTTTGTTTAGTCTCACAGGGTGTTGGAATAAATTATTCTCATTACGAATGCATCTGGTTCCATAGAATTGCGCGAACAGCGTATACTTTGAACCCATAAGTCATCAACTCAGTTATACAGGAAGGATTCTTAATGGGGGGGAGGTCTTTGGAAGCAAGTTGAACTTGGCAAGAAGAGCATGGAAGACAATAAATGCAATGCGATTAATTTAGAGAATTATTCAATTTACGCTTGAATTAATTGAGTAGGCAACTTTATTAGACAGAAAAAATTTGTTAAAAAAATAATGGAGATATATACTTTTACAATGTATTAAAGAAGTAATTGTAATTAAATACAGTCCAGATAGCACTCTCCAATTTGAATACGCCACTCTGTTTAGTAATCAGGGTTGTATGTTCAAAATAGCAAAATAAGGTCAAACTTGCTTTAAATTAATATAAAAAAAGGACAAATTTGAAAATTAATTAGAGTACCTATTTCCTCGCATTTTATCATTAGGAAATTGCTATCTTTTATAGAAACAAATCCTACTAGATTACAATATGTACAATACTCTATTACAAAACCAAATTTAAGTGAAAAAGATTCCAAACATCTCCATAAAGGATTTGCAAAGAAGACATTCTGTTCTTACCCATGCAGAAAGATATGGTGAAACAATGTACAGTAAAGCGGCGTTTATACGTTTCTCATTTATACATCGATTATATTTATAGGTCGTTTCATCACAGTCCCAATGCATTCGTATTATGCATTGTAATTCATTTCGAGTATACGTTTTTTCATTTATTCGTCATTTTTCGTCAGTCCCTTGAAAGGCGTATAAACGGTGCTTTCATATATATCAAATACTATTTAACCAAAAATGTTCTATACTATTTTTCAACTTGATTATAAATAAATAAAAATTTGTTATTAACATAATAAATCACTAATAGTAAAAAATCTATTAACATGAATAAAATTTTCATACACATAATAGATGGTTGAGTTTCAAAAAATTATAAAAATTTCAAGAATGTACTGTTCATATTTTCGACGTTATTTAGCTAATATCTAAATGCAATGCGCTGCGTTGTTCTATATATTTTTTAACATTAACATTAAAACGTGCGATACGTATAAGCTGTTAAGAATTATACCCTTTTTCCTTCCCTTTCTCTCTAAAAACCCCTAATGCTTTCCACTTTCGTGTTGAATTTTTCTTTAAAGAATTCAGTCATGAAAAAAAAGGAATAGTCACAGCAAAAGTTATTCCTTATATGCTATGCAAAAACTCTAACAGTTCCGGTTAAAACAAAAGCATCTTCACAGTCGCAGTGAATTCAATAGCAACAGCACAGCCTCTATGGCCAGTCTTTCTTCTTGACTAGTAGAGAATAATTCTGAATCTGTCCTCTAGAAAAGATAATTAATGGAGCCAGAACCAAGGTATCCGGTTTTACCTCACTCTCACATACGGAATTCAAATTTTTGAATAAGGAAACTCACGTTGGGTTAATCCAAAAACAAAACAAATCGTATTTTTACGAGACCCGCTACCAAAGTATTAATTATCGCACTATTTTCCCTTTGATTTCAACAATTTTTTAAAACAATATTTTTTTATGATTTCCAACAATACTTTTCATTGTTATAAAAATCAAACTAATTTAATTCTGTTATCAAATCGCTTAATCGTGTAAATATTTTTTCTATTTTTAAAGCTGTGGTTAACGAAGTTTGCTTTGTTTGATACATAAACTCCAAAGTAGAATTTCACTTGCACAGTTTTAATATTACATACATTTTTAAATGTTCAACTAAAACCTCATTCAGTGAAATGGTTTTTACTTTATTTGATAAGACTTGTGAAATGAAATATTTTGTTGCACCAACTTCAAACTGATTCTTTTTAAGTAATTGGAAAAAAATATTTTCGTTTTACTTTCTAATTACCGATTAAAGCTTCTTTTTGATTTCGCTATTATTGTGCTTTAGGTTCTTTTCTGTTAGCCATTCTAAACGGCCTCAGCGGCATAGCGATAAGGTTTCAGTTTCGGGGCCGGAGGGCTCCAGGCTCGAAACCCGATTCTCCAGAAGATCTGCCGTGCCTAATGTCCCCCCGCTGGTGTGATGTGGAAGCTTGGAGAGGGTACCAGCTAAGGTGCCGTCCTTGTCATCTGACCACGGTTCAAAATGACAACGTCCGTTCCAAGAGCCCTCGCGTTTCTTCAGAACTGGACGTTAATGTAACTAAACTAAATTTTAGACATTTTAATTTAGATGAATTTATAATTGGGCCATGACCATAGACATTTAGTTAAAAACACTTAATATTACAATTATTTCGAATTTATACATTTTAGTCTTATCAAACAACAAAAGTAAAATATTACTAGTGACGCATTTCGAATTTATAACTTAACCAAAAGCAATTGCAGTAAAGGAAGTATTTATTTTCGTTTTACCTTCTAATTTTAACTTTCATGTCAATTTTCGCAACCATTATAATTTGGGTCTCCTTCGTTTTAGATATTTAGATTAAGAAAACATGAAAATTTGGCTATGCGTAGTCATTTAGTTCAATACACTTAATATTAAAAAAAACACTTAATATAAAAATATTCAAAAGCAGAGTTGAAAAAAAATTAATCCTTTTAGCATTATTTTCAGATTGCATAAAATTCATATTTTTAAAGCTAATCTTACAATATCTTATCAAACGACAAAGCTGACATTTGAAGTACATATGCGCTCCGAATTAGTAACTTAACCAAATTAAATAACAATTGCAAAAACGAAAACACTTAATTTCGTTGTTCTTTCTAATTATATATTTTAAGTTTCATTTTAATTTCACAATCATTACAATTCAGGTCTCTTTGGTGTTAGACATTTTAATTAAGGAAAATTTCACCATGCGTAGATATTTTGTTCAAAATTTTTAATATTAAAATGTTCTATCTCAGAAGCAAGCACAAAAAAAGTTCGTTCTTTTTCGCATTAATTTCAATTTTTATATAAAATTCATATTTTTTAACCTCATCAAACAATGGGGAAATTTTAAATAAATATGTATTATGAATTAGTAACTTAACCAAGATGACTAGCAATTGAAAACTTATTATATAAAACTAATGTTGTAAAAAAATTGTTGTCAAGAATAAAAAAACTAAAATTGTTTAAAAAATATATAATATTTGTATTCTTTATATTTTATAACTTATATTTTCCTTTTTCCATGGAATTCTTTATTCTCTGTGCCGGTGGAAGCAAGAATATAATCTTTTTCTTACACTGGGTCACTGATACTTTTATTTCCTCACCTTTTTCTGTCGGGAAACCTTCTTTTAAGTTTTTCCTACAACGGTCCGTGCGGTTCGGATACGAGAGAAAAGGCTAATTTCTGCAAACTTCTATTAATATGAATATGTTTAGTTCTGTCCACTCCATAATTACCAGAGAAAAGGCAAAAAAAAAAAAAAAAATTAAGAAGCACACGCTTATCTAAATATGATCTTTCAAGTTCGAAGCAGATTCGCCATATCCAGCGAACAGCACATTAACCCGTACCAACTAGAATAGCGAATCTCTTTGAATTCTTCGATGAGCCGACAGTTTTTGGCTCGCCGCCAGCAGCACCCTGACCGTTCGCGGGAAATAAAATAACCCGTCTACACTTGCGAGCATCTGTTCACAAACGATTCTATTCGGCGTCTGCTCGCAAGTGTATACGCACCTTAAGGGGAATCTAGCGTAAACACACATATGCGGCGCTCGTCCTGAAGGGGTTAGGAATTTTATGCTTAGAGGCACAAAATACGTATTTAAACACAAGCCTTAATTAATTATTTCTGATAGAGCGAAATTTTAAGAATCAACTTTATTCGTTTTTTTTTTTTAAAAAAAAGATACAGTTTGTGTTTGCTTGGATCTTTTTCTGAATGATTTTTTTTCTTCAATTTTTTGTTATAACTGGAAAAGTAAATCCCTAATCGTTTCGTCGGTAGTTGTTGAGGCATGGGCAATAATATCGTCAATTTTTTTCTAAAGTCTCTTGAGCTGACATTTCACTTGCTATTAATCCCAATCCTTACAAAAGCTTCTTTGCCGAATCAGCGCCTGGAAAGCACAAATGAACTTTTGAATGCCTGATCCCGATATAGGCTGAAGTTAATTCTTCTCTTCACATTGGGAAAGCAACGATTAATTTCGATCTGATTTCTATTGTTGTTTTGGAGTATATGAATTTTTTGCTCTTTATTTCCTCCGTTTCCAGGCGCGCGTAAGCAGGAGATATTTATATCGTGCATCGCTAAAGTGACCATGTATTTTTTCCCTCAAAACGGGACATTTTTTAATTTATATTTAATATTATGTGAATTCAAGAAAACATATATTTCTTCAGTTTTTATTTATTGATGAAAGACCAGGAATAAACACGTGAAAATAAATAATCCACGTGATCTTGCACTTTTCTGAAGAACATATTTTTGCTTCAATATATTTGGTGTAGATCTAAAAAAAGAATTCAATTCTTGGTGAGATTTCTTAAAATTAACTTTGGTGATTAACGTTGCTTTGTAATTTGCGACTTGCAACTGTGTTTTCTAGCTCGTCCACAACTTATTCGTAAGAAAAAAGACCCTTTCCACGGGTGCATTAGTGCCGGGCAGACATAGAATATATTCAAAAATAAGGCGAATGTTCGTATGATTTAAATTATTGGCGTGAAAGTGTTTGAACAGTTCTACCCAACGACTTTCGCTTAAAATATCCCCAATGTTTCATTTTGTCACTTCATGCGGTCGGTGTAAAGTAGTTAGAACCAAGTGCGAGATGACCAACTTACATATGTGTGACAAGTATAGAACATGCTCCGTCATCGCCGGGCTACTAGACATTACCGTAGGAATTTTTTGAATTTTGGCCTATTCTTGTTTGAAATTGTATCGTGGGTTGCTCTCTTTCCGAAAACGGGACATTTGGGCGTCCCGAATCTGTGCTTGGGGACAACGGGACGTATAGTCACATTAATCGCATTACATATTTATATCGTGTTGTTTTACAGAAATAAATGCAACTTTTATTTATGTAATCTATATTTATTAGCTTTATACTAAACAAAGATTATATAAATAACCAGCGGGTGTAATCTCCCCTAAACTTTCTCGTTTACTTCTCGAAAAAGGTGCTGTTTCCCCTCCCCCCGCGTGGATAAAAAAATTCGAACCTATTGTAACCCAGGATCCAATGACTATCAGAAAATATTTAGGTAAAAAATCAAATTCGAAGAGATGCGTTCCGATTAAATGCATACCGATTTCTACTCTTTCTTCGCTCAAGGACAATCCTTCCGCTTGCACAGATTGCTACCAAGTACGCATGCCTATGGAGAATCGGATGAAAAAAAAACTCCAAGCAGGAGTCAATAAATATCGTGCACAGAAGATTGCGTCCAATACGCATGCGTGTGGAGATAGCGGACGCATTGGAGATGCGCTTATACAGACCGACAGACAGTCAACCTTTTGACGGATTTGGTCCAAAATTTTATACGGACCTACATTCATGACGATAAAACTGTGTACGAAATTTTATCCTTCTAGCTATTCAATTTTTTGAATTATAGCGTTCGCATGACCGCGGACATACAGACAGACAGACTTCCCGCTGACGGATTTTGTCCAAAATTTGATAGAGACCTACAAATTATGTTTAAAGACTACATACCAAATTTCATCCCTTTATCTCTAATAGTTTCCGAGTTATCGTGTTCACAGACACACACACAGACAGACATAATTCCAAAATTGTGTTTTTCGGACTCAGGGAGGTCTAAAACGTGGAGATTCGTCAAAATCTCGAGTTCTAACTTTTTGACGATTACAATACTTTCTCTTTGTATACTTCGTATACGAGAAAGTAAAAATTGCACTTAAATTTATAAAAGAGAATAGAATGTAATACGATGCACGATATAAGTATCTCCTGCATACGTTCGCCTGCCGGAAATTTAATAAAAAGTTCAAGGTCAGAGAGACGAAAGGAATGAACTTCAGTGAAGTTGAAGGGGTGACCAACCCGGCCGTTAGGATGGGTTTGAGTAGCCTTCCTAGAAGTTATTTTAACATTATGTCTATGAGCCAAAAATTCCATACCAAACAAAAGTGGACTTTGAGAGGGGTGACTGCTATGCCGGGGTGGAGTAAATGATTGGTATGGCATGGAAATATGATGAGTGGGGTGCCAGTGATGTCTTTGGAATCAGGCCAGAAAAGAAGTGTCTCCAGCTGATGAGATTTGTATCCTACAGCTCTCCTGTAACTTACAAAATGGTTGTTTATTTGATAAAATAAAATTTAAAAAGCACGTTTTTATTAGAGTAGTAAAACGTAAAATATACAATTTTTTTTGTCAAAAATCTAGTGGTCAAAACAAAACTCGTAAAAGCGTGAGACGTTGATATAAATACTTTCAGAAAATTGAATTTTATTTTCACTAAAAGCATATTTTAATTTTTATCGCATGCAGTTGTTTTCAGAGCCTCACGCTTTTACGATGTGTGCTTTGACTTCCAGATTTTTAATAAGAAAATTATATCTACATTTTATTACACAAACAAAAGCGTGCTTTTATAAAACTTTTTTTTACTTTTATTATTTTCTACTTTTTAGTCTTTAATATATTTTTCATAATGCATTATCATCATTATCATTGAATCTTGTAATCAGTTTTCCGCAAATTCACTACCAGAGTGCACCTATCGTATTGAATCAAAATTAAATAAAATTAAGGAATTAATGGATAATTAAATTCTAAGAATTTTAAAGTATTATATTGTTAAACAGAACATACAACTGTATAGTATTTCAGAACTCTAGCATATCAGGAGTGAATGCAAAATAGATTACAAAAAATCCATCTTTACAGACATGAAACAGGTCAAATTAAATAAAAGAGTGTAACAAATAGGTATTGTTTAGCAACGGATTCGGAAACTCTCCGCGCTTTTGCGCATGAGTCGTGCGGAGTTATTTTCATCAAAATAGAGGGAAAGTGAAGAATGGAAGGGTGATGTTTACATTTTACTGAGCGTGATCTAACAAAGAACTCCGGAAATGCGCTCATATGACTCACTGCCTGACATCCTTTCCTGTGTAAAATCGTCCACAAGTGGAAGTCTCGGAATCCGTTGCTGAACAGTAAATACTGTCAACTGTTTGAAAGAACTTAAAAATAAGATCACTCGTATCGCATTACTTATCTTTGATTTTAGTTTTAAATAAATCCTGTGCATAAATTTCGTAAATAATTTGAATTTTATTGCATTGAATTTAATATCATTACCATTTTAGACTAGGAAATTCCAAGCACTGTAGAGAAACGAAATCGGAAATAATCTTAAAAATAACTGGAAGTTTATCGGTTAGATAAAAGAAAATATGCATGGAATAAGGATGTTTAACTCTTTGCACTCGGTAAGCAAAAAGATGTATAATTATACACATGTGAGTGTAAGAATTCATTTTAGTGCTTAGGGAGCTGAAAAATATAGTTATTGATTTTTTAAATTACTAAAAATTAATCTGAGAGTGTTTTCTATTATATGGCTTTTATAATAATCGTTATCTAGCAAGAATGTGAAGACGATGCATCATTCCGATTGGCGAATCAGACTTAGCATGCGAGTGCAAAGGGTTAAAGATATCTGCAGTTTTACAGGACAAATGTTACTCATTTCCGTGTATACAAGATAATCATAGTTACTGACATAGTTATCTGCCTTTGAATAATCATAGTTACTTTTTCTGAATCATCGAATTTTTTATTTATTTAGTATGGATTTTATTTATTTAAAAACTGGAATTTAAAGTTACTAATATAAATTCATAAATTATTTATTTAGCTATTTTTGCCAGATTTTTAGGTATTCAGCATTGTCCTATTATTACACAGAGAAACGACTACTGAAGAAATATAAAGACGTATTTAAGTACAACAGAGATAACTCAAACCGAATTAGAGAAAACAGTCACGAATTCGAATTTGTTCGCATTTTTAACCCTCCTTTAGTCCCAATCATTTTCATCTTTAAATGATCGCAATGTATCTCGCCTTCTAAGCGTTTCAGACGTATTTTCCCGTTTCTCATATTGAGTTCAGAAGCAGATACTCATGTCCATGTGTATAATTTCTTAAACTACCATGGATAAAATATTCTTAAGATTTCAGACACTTGACTAAATGCAATAAAGATCAAATTATTAAATTTAAAAGCAAATTTTCAAGACTTGAAAGCAAGTACATCAAAATAGCTAACCGCTCAGAAGGTTAAAAACAGCTAATAAAAGCAGATCGTGTGGATATCTATTAGATATTACGACTAACGGAGGTTTATTTATTTATTTATCCCTCACAGGCTTCACCTAACTACCTAAAATGTTTCACGGAGCATGAAAACCGGCAGAGAATATTCACGAAGCATACGTGTCATAACACATAAACCAGCGGGAGTGGCCTCCCCGAAACTTTCTCGCATACGACCAGTAATGTGGGGTGGGTATACATCCATTGGGTAGGTAAATATTTTTGGGGTATTTACCCAAGGCCTGGTTATTTTGAGAAAAAAATTATGAATGGTGATTTACGATGAAACATATAAAATTTATGAATTCCCAAAAACTTAATATTTTGAAAAAAATTGCGTAAGTTCGCAATTTTTACGCGAGCTGAGGTACCACAACTTTATTTAACGTTTTTGAGTACGAAATCTTACTATAGATATCACACAAGATTTCACCATTATCTCTGGTTAATCACAGGCGTTCATCTGGAGAATGTCAGAACGAAGTTTCATTTTAGGGGGTTGCCAATTTTCTAAGTGAGTGTTTGCGCTAGCTACAATTTCCTTCGTAGACCGCCAAGGTCAAAAGCCAACTATACTAACTTGAGTGAAATAAGGGAAACGCTCGCCAACACCAGTCGCAATGTGAATTTTGAACCAATCATGCAATTTGAACAACTTTTTTTTAACGGATTGAAACGAAAATTGGACACAAATTTACAATTAAGGTTAGAAGGCCACATACCAAATTTCATATATCTAAATCATTATTTAAAGAGTTATTGTGTTCACAAGTTTGCAATTATACAGACAGAGAGACAGTCAACCCTTTGACGGATTTCGCCCAAACTTTTATACGGACCTACATTCATGATGATAAAACTGTGTATCAAATTTTATCCATATTCAGGTTTTTGAGTTACAGTGTCCACATGAACGTGGACAGACAGACAGACTTCCCGTAGGCGGAGTTATTCCACAATTTGATAAAAACTTACAAATTATGTGTAAAGATCACATACCAAATTTCATCCCCGTAGCTCTAATAGTTTTTGAGTTATCGTGTTCACAGACAGACAGACATAACTCCAAAATTGTTTGTTTAGGACTCAGGGAGGTCTAAAACGTGGAGATTCGTCAAAATCTCGAGTTCGAATTTTTTGACGATTACAATACTTTCTCTTTGTATACGTCGTATACGAGAAAGTGAAAACGTAGTCATAAAACGAAAACATACGACATGCATGTCAACGTGCAGAAAAATTAAGGAAAAAATGAAACAAAATAAACAATTACGAAATATAACAAAAAAATCTAAACTAAGACTAACAACTAAAACTAAACTTAAATTAATACAGAATACAAAATAATTTTTTAATAAGAAATTGATACTAAAAATATGATAAGAATGACCTTAAAAGAATATTAAAAAATTGTAAGAATAAAATTTAAGCAAATAGGCATAGAAAAAGATATATAAAACAGTTACACATTCTGAAATTCCAGAGTTAAGAGTATGTGAAGAACTGTCTTTAAAAAGTTTTGGGAACTGGGGTACAAACGGAAAGTTTTCAACGGGGCCTGTGGCAACTTGACTACAGTAATCCCCAGAAAGGGAAAAGTAGAACTGTCATCCCCACCCCCGCAGGGATTCATCCTCAGATTCCTTTTGACCCTACCCCCGAGCGGGTGTAGATTTTGATCCGGCTATAAGCCATGTGATATTTACTTGTACATATATGTGTCGTAGTGGTGTTGTGTGTGTAAATAAAACCATAAAAGACAAACTGGATCTATTTTGAATTTGGATATAAAACCACACATGAGAAATCCATTACAGGGCCTTCCAATCGAATTTCAGGGCTTCTCTTGCATGTTTTCATATCTTACACTCCAGTGGCGAATCCAGGATTCGGGTCGGGGGGGGGGGGGCTGAGGTCATAAAAATTTTGCATCGTCGTGACGAATATCAAACCTCATGGCTTATGTAAACCAAAACACTTTAACTTTCCTGACTTTCCTCACCTGACAATAAGAATCATAAAGAACCCTGCAATACTTTCGATCATTTAATAAAAAAATGCAATGAAGTAACTAGCCAAAAATTGTTTTCGACCGCGTCAACGCTACAAGTACAAGTGGAATGACGAATGACTAGAAAAGTAGGAACATTTTCGAGCCTGTCAGGACAGAAAGCAATGTTGTCACGTTTTTATTATTTTTTTAAAGGGAAATTAAGAACAAACATTTGTAGTGATTTTTTAAAAAATCAAGATTTCTGGTGAAGCAATGGGGGGGCCAGCACCCCCTCTCTGGGTTCGCCACTGTTACACTCCAAAAGAAGATGTTTAGCATCTCCCTCGTCTGCTGCACAGTAACACTTCTCGCTGTTATCAAAGAAGTTGTTCTAGTAGGTATCGAAGATTCCATGTCCAGTAAAAATCTGGTAAAGGAAAAAATCACATTTTAATCGTTTTAGGTTTACTTCATCAAAAAATTCCCAAGAACAACGGAGAGTTAACTAACTTCAGTTCAAAAATTGATTGACCGATACTGATGAGCATGATAGCAGATTTTCTGGTGTTACATCGGTCCTACATTTCCAGTTCATACAAATGTGATCCAGTTTTCTTTGAGAAGTAGTATTGGCTCTCAAACCTGCGGTTCTCCGATCCTAAAGCCCACTTCATGTCACAAATCCACCACGGCTTTGCTTCGAACCATAAATGCACACTTATCTTTTACCTGCCACATGGTAGGTAATAGAATTTCTGATGCTTCCCAAGGGATTTTAGAAATATGAGAACTTTTTCCACTCGAACACTGGAAATAGACAGTAACCTAAATTTGAAGTTAATTTCTCTCTTTTAAATCCCTTATTAGTAGTTCGTTTTAATTATCTTAGAACAACTAAAGATATTGACAGCGAGCCCGCAGCATTCATATCCGGGTCGCTGAGGGACTCTTCCTTTGAATTAATTTAGTTAATACTAGCCGTTGTATCCGCGGTTTCGCACGCGTTTATCTGTTCTAAACATACATGGACCCACTGAATATGTAAAATGCAATCAGTGATATGGAAATAAAATTCAATTTCGGTCCTCTTCACGACATTAAATATGATCGTACAGAATAATGTTGGGGTTGTAAGAATTTTGAAAGCACCTCCTTTCAAACTTTTCAATATTTGTAAGTAAAATCTGTCGAAAAAATCACTTTTAATGTAAAAAAATTCATTCAAATTTTTCTACAATATTTTTTAAATTATTTTTTTTTATTCATCATTGATCATTTCTTTATTTTTCTCTATCACTTATTTTCAAATTTCATTTAGTGAAACCTTACAACAACGCAACAAACAACTCAGCCGAAGTATATATTTGTGAATGAATTTTTAAGATGTGACGCTAGTTAAGAAATAGGCGGAATTTTGAACTCTCAATTGCCTTCTTCAAGCATATCGAATTTCGCTTGTCGCCAGACCGAAAACTGAAAAGAAAAATATATGCTCTTTATTCATGACTAATGGTAATAATTATTTTACTTACCTTAATATATATTTGCAGAAATGAAAAGTATAGGTACATGGCGTCTAAAGGTTTGAAATTTTTTACGTAAACCTTAGATAGCATTTCTTAAACAAAATAAAAATTCGGGTGTAAGTGTATATGAAGAAAAAAGCATTTTTAAAATATGTTTTATCGTTCAGTGGTACTTCAGAATTATTCTCTTTCTTTACCTGAAAACACAACATCACCGTACTCACTTGTTCTCCTAATTTCTTATGATGAATAATTGTTTCTTGTGCAAACTTATCCTCCTACTTAGAGATAATTCGTTTGCCAAAACAGGTTAAAACTATTCGTGGCAAAGGCAATGCATGAATCGGATAATCTTTAGGTCGGTTGAAGCATCACCACAGATTGGTCTCTCGATACAGTGGCTGTTGTGCTTTCACTCTACAAGAAAAAGGGTCATTAGTTGTTTTTTCCAGTTGAATGGGTACGTCGCTAGCCGGGACTAACCCCATGTGACTTTTACTGTGGGGTTATTTGAAGTGCAAGGTGGCCCCTTGGTGGTGTTCCCGACCTTGACGATTTCAAAGGACAATATATCACAGGTAGTGATAAACATTCCAGGTGACATGTTGCTAACGGCAGTAGAGAATGTGTTCTGGATGCAATGAGTGGTCCAAGAGAATGGTGATCACATTGAAAGAGGTCAATGCCATCTTTGGCAGTGGCGACGAATCGGGAGGGCGAGGGGGGCAGTCACCCCCTACTTTTTACTAGAAAAATTAATTTTTTATTTCATTTTAGCTGCCTCAAACTAAGAATTAATAAAATGCAATAGTGTCGGTAAAATTAGCTAAGGTTCCAGCAAATATTTTAAATTTTATTGTCTACCCCTACACTCTCGGGTACTTTTAGATGTCTATAAATTTTTTATTCCCTTCTTTTTCAACCCATTCGCCGCCACTGTTCTCTGGAAAGTGAATTTGTTGCATTAAGTACTGTTATTGTAGCTTAACTATGTAGTCTGCTTATTTGAAATTTTTAATGTAGTTGTGAATTTGAATTTTAATGTTTTATCTGTGTCCTGTGCCTTTAGAACACATTTTCCTCTATCGGCGACTTTCAATCTATATATATATAATAATCTCACTTCATTTGACTTTAAATTCTAATATTATATATTTTAAAATCTTAGTACAATACTAATGTATTCCAAAATCACTTTTCTTAAACTCCAGTTTCATTTTATTTCCTGCGCTGAAGGTATATTAAATCACGCATTTTGGCATATTTATTATTAAAGGAATACTTAAATCGCTTCCACGCGCCCACAAAAAATCATGACGGGGAGTTCTTGGCGGCGCCACACTTTTCCCTAAAACATTTACGTAATTTACTAAAAATAGCCAATATTCCCTTCACTTTGATCACGTGTCTACATATTAATTCCCTATCTGAGAGAACGCAGGGATTTTTCGCTCTCTTTTGGCTTGAAATTTCCATACGAGATGTACGTACATTCCGCCACTTCCCCATATATTGATAATAAATGAAAAATAGTTATTTAATGTGCCTACTTATTAATTAACGACTACACCAACAAAATTATTATTGCATATATATATATATATATATTGACGAGCCAAAACATTATGACCATCCCCACATTTTTCAATGAACTCGTCTGGATGACGTGGAGGGCACGTGGTTAAGTGAGAATGGTATTTAACTGCTGCTGGAGAAGGTAAGTAATCATTCTTACACTTACTTTTGCGAGTGATGGGAAAGGCTGCTGATCTAAGCGAATTTAATAGAGGGCAGATCGTAATGGCCCGAAGACTTGGAACGAGTATCACCGAAACTGCACGAATGGCAAGTTGTTCATGATCTGCCATTGTTAGTATTCATGCAAAGTGGATAAATGACGGTGACACCAGAAGTAGATGCCAAGTCCCGCTTGCTAAAACAAAATCGGCGCCAGACAGTGACTCAGCTACAGCCCAATACAATGCAGGTCCAAGCGCAAGTATTTCGGAGCACACAGTTCAGCGGACACTGTTGGATATGGGACTGTGCAGTAGACGTCCCACTCGTGTGCCTCTGTTGACCAAGCGTCATCGTCAACTACGCCTACAGTGGACCCGGGAACATCGAAACTGGACCATGGATGAGGGGAAGAGAGTTGCCTGGTCAGATGAATCCCGATTTCTCATTCATCACGTCGATGGTCGTGTCAGGGTACGCCGTCTGCCAGGCGAACAGTTGCTTCCCTCTTGTACAGCAGGTCATACACAGGCTGGTGGTGGCTGTATTATGCTTTAGGGGACATTCTCATGGGCGTCTCTGGGACCCGTAGTTGTGGTAGAACAGACCATGAAAGCTGCGAACTATCTGAACATCATTGCGGATCAATTGCACCCTTACATGGCGTTTGTCTTCCCAACTGGAAATGGAATCTTCCAGCAGCACAACTCCCCATGTCACAAGGCTCGGATTGTGTTGGAGTGGTTCGAGGAGCATACTGATGAATTCCACTTAATGTCCTGGCCACCAAACTCGCCGGATCTTAATCCAATGGAGAACATTCGGGATGTCATGGAGAGTCAGATCAGAGCTCAAACACCACCATGTCCGAATATCTCGACTTTGTGTGACCGCTGCTTAGACATTTGGTACAACCTGTCTCCAGTCATGTGCCAAAAACTTGTAGCATCTATGCCCAGGCGAGTTGCAGCTGATTGAAGGCCAAAGGAGGCGCAACGCGTTCTTGAGTAGGTGGCCATAATGTTTTGGCTCTTCAGTGTATATATATATGTCCCATGTCGTCATTATTCTCCCTACAAAATTTAGTGGATTTCGGTCGACAGATCGAGCTACCTTCAGATGACTCTGTGTAGTGTCAGTTTAAAAACGTACCAAGTATGTTACTCTCCTAAATTCATTGCGCTACTTTTATGACTGTTATTTTATATTTAACTAACTGTCAATTGACTAAATTTAATTTTTATTAATTTGGCTTATTTGATTAGGATGTTAAAATTCTTCATATATCCCCCCCCCCCTTTCGCTCCCGATTCTGTTTTAACTTGCCTCTATCTTACGAGTGCGAGCCCTATAGTTTGAGAATCAATAGAGCAATACTTCGAGTTACTTTACCCCTACTTAGGCGAACTAGAAGTTAAGCGGTTCCATTTACGCTTCCAGTGGCGTAGCGAGAGCAAATTGTGTCCGGAACTCAGTTTTTATTTTTCGCTGTCTCCCAGTTTGAATTGTCAGCCTCTGGCATTAAAAACTTAAAATAAATCCAAAAATATTGTCTTCGAAGCGCTCCAAATTATTGACGCCCGGGGCATCTGTAACCTCTTGTACACCCCTCACCACGCCAATGCCGGCTTCAAATATTTCCCAATTTTGAATAGGACACAAATACAAAATTCATTAATAAAAAGAAATTTGTCCATTCTTTATCAAAAATTGGCCGGAAACAATACCAGAAACTTATCAAGTTGCTCATGTAATAGAAGAAGTTGTCAATCTTGCCATGCAATTGCATTTTTTAAAATTTAAAACCCACACCGGTCCGGCCTACCCGAAAGGGTGTATGGCCTGGAACAGGCCTGTAGGAAAATATAAAAGAAATACAAATAAGGCAATATGACACGACACACACAAAAATATCACAAACACAGCACAGAACAGTACAACACAGCAAAAGAAAAGAGGCAGCAACAAAAATAATATAAACAAACTAAAACGCACACAAAAAAAACCCAACCAAATACGCCACCGAATCGATAGTACACCTGGGAAGGACCATAAATTAATTCAATTTTGTTTGATTTTAATCACCAGATCTGGACTTTCAACTTCCTAATGCAATTACATTAGGAATTTGATAATAGTGGTATCAGTGAGCTGTTGGACCCACATAGTATAGAGCGGAAAGTCGATGAGCTTATAGAGATGAGTGACCAAATCGTTTCTATCGAAGCCGACACCTCAGACCCAGATCCACCAGAAAAGTAAATGACAATTGCAACCTTGACGAAAGGTCTCGACTTATTTGAAAAATGAATACCAATTTTGGAGACACGAGAATCTAATGAGGAACGTATTCTAGGTACAAGGCAAGGGAAAACAATATTACTAATTTGATGTGAAGAAATTTTATGGGAGAAAAAAAAGTTGTTGAGTCGCTAGATGAGTTTTTTAGATTTTATGAAGCCTTCGGCATCCAAATAACTCCGGATTGTGTAAAACAGATAATTTTTTAATACTTTTATATTAATTTTGTATCGGATATGTATTGCATACTTTTCTTCTGGTAGCTGTTTTCCCACCCCTTACCTCTAATTTATTAAAATTCGTATGTGTTTATATGTAAAACTAGATCCCGACTTCGCGCTCTTCGTTGGACCCACCTATCACGTAATTGCGCGGTATTACTATACAATATTGCAAAGGTAGTGAATTTTTAAACGCAGAAACGTTCGAAGTCAGTCACAGAAACGAACGACAGTCCGTCAAAGACACCATCTGATACGATACGTATGACAAATAATAATTTATTTTATTTCCGAAGCTGTTTCCAGAATAATCGAAAATAAAATAAAAAAGAGAAATGTAGAGAGAGAAAGAGTTATTTTACTCCTTACTGGACGTCTATCTCAGAATTTTTTTTATCTCGGCAGAAGATGCAGAAAGCAAAACATGAGGTATTGCGCAATTTATTTTAATACACGTGGTCGACCGTTTTATCAATCGAGCGTAATAGCTTAGTAATTTTCTTTTATTTTTTTATATGATAAGTCATTGGAATTTTATTACGTAATTCAGTCAAGACCTGAAAACCACGTGTAACTTGCGTTCAACAATACTAAAAAAAAAACTGAAAATACATATGATAAAGTAAAATACATATGAAGTTTTATTTATGAAAAGAAAGTGAGAAAAATTTACCTTTTCCGCAAAAGGCATATTTTAAAAAAACAAGAAAGGATAAAGAAATATAAACAAAATATATTACCGTTTCCTTTTTTTCAAAGTGATTAATGCACATTCGTTACATTCGGGTCATATTCACAGGAAAGATTGGGAAAGAAAATTCCTTAGAAGGTAATTTTTTCAAAACCTAGCTCATGTGTTTGTGTGTGTGTTTTTAAATTCTAATATAAACTATTTACTTACCTTTAAATTCCGCAACATTTTATTCGTAACCGGCACAATTCTTCTAACCGGGATATTGGGTAAAGAAGAAGAACTAAAAAAAAAAAAAAAAAGAATGTCACGTCTAATCTGGGTCGTCCGTACATTTTATGAGTAAGAAATTTTTATAATAAAAAGGGGGGAGATGTCCAAACATGCAATAACGTTTACTAAACCTAGAAGAGGACAGATATTGTATAACATTTTTTGCGATATTATTCAATTTTCACAACTTTGTACAATAGCCGAGCAATATTGTCTAATATATCTTATTCTACTCTAGAAATATGTTACTGAAATGCATTATTCCATCCATTTAAAGAGGGAACAATGAAACATCAACTTAAAAACTGCTACAATGCGCCAGCTTTCTATTTTTGAGAAATTTGTTCACCAAAATTTTCAAACCAATTTTTCCATCACCTTCGGAGATTATGTAAGATAAGATGACCAACTTTTTTACAATGAAAGGGAGGACATAAATAAATTGAAGAAAAAAATAACATAAATAAAAGAAACATTTGATTCATTTGCAACAATACTGCAGTATATACCATAATGTGATTTGTAACATTTCATATAGTTATTATGGTTGTTGTGTGGTGGTGTGCATGCCTATTAATTATTATTATTTAAATGAATACTTTTCCATTGAATGAATATTTTTCCCCATTGTATTTTCTTTCAACTATATATTGGAATTACCTGAACAAGAAATATTCTTCATACTGAATTTTACAGTGAGTGCTGGACTAGAGTATCAACATTCAAACTCGTTTTCTCACTTGTCCAAAAAATCCTTAGAAATTGAAAAAACCCGATTATCATGGATCGAATACAGAGATTTACAGATTAGTCTTAAAATATCGAAATAGGAGGACACTTTTCAAGAGAGGATAGAACTTACAAAAGGAGAATTGTCCTCCCTAGGAGGATGGTTAAGAAGAAGTGATTGCCACAGGTGACAACTCGCAGGGATAACGTTTGCTATTTTATGCGGTGCACATTGTCCGAAGTTCTGAAGATTTTGCCCTGCCCTCAGTGTTATGCAGCCGAGTTTCGTCACTGAGCCGTGCACATCCTTTATAATATTTTGACTCAATCCATGAAATTTACAATACGCTCTATGAAAGCAACCGCGAAAAAGAAATCGTTCAAGTTTTCGATTTCGAAAAAGATAACAGTTTTTAAACCGTTTCCAGGTATAAAAGCATATTCATGTTATTTATCTGCAGTTAATATTTGATTGTTTTAAAACTAGCTTTTTACTTTTTTAAAAGAAAATTAGTTCCTCCAGTTCCTCCAAGTGTTAAAGAAAATTACTGTTTTGAAAGACTGAATTGTTACTACACTTTTAGAAGAAGGAGTTAAGACACGATGTCGATAATCTGGGCTAGGAATCAAATTAATTTTATAATGAAAGTAATAAAAGACAGAAATACATCTTTTAAAATAAAATATACTTACGAAGTTCGTATTAACTTCGTTAAAAAAAAGATCGAGAGATTGCGCATTTTGATTATTTTACGAATAAATTGCTAATAAATGTAACAAAATAAATCTTAAATTAACCTTTAGACATTTTATCCTAAAACAAAGCCGTCACAATTAGTTTCCATACTTTATACTTGATATTATATCAGATAGTAAAACGCTTAAGTGGAAACTAGCTGGATTGAGTTGAACTTTTGTGCTTGTTCAGTTTACACTAGATGGCAGCACAAGATAAGTTTTTCCAGAAATTTCACCACATTGCGCAATCCTCGTCACATCAGTATCAATGAATTCTACCCATCCCACGTGCAAGGCAGTGACAGCTCTTGTTATTACGTAGAGTTCCCCTCCCCCTCCCTTTAACTAACCGCGTGTGTATTATTTTATGTTGTTTTGCATCTAGTACTGTGTTCTTTTTATTGAATTCGATTTCCATTATATATTTAAATTTTCAATTATTATTATTCAAAAAGTATTAAATATAATGCAGTGAATCACATCGCCAACAATGAAATAGAAAAGTTTATCGTAATTATCCCTACTAATTTTTTTTTTCTCAGAACGTTTAATTACTGACTAGTTACGTTTAGGACTCATTGAAATCCGTAAAAAAAATCTTTCAGTCAATGAGTAGATAATACAACTTTATTATTTATATGTTTTAAGATTTTTTTTTCTTTTTAAAATTTGATTTTCAGAAAAAATTTGTTTTGAATAAATATGAAAAGTATAAGTGTATGGTTTATTTATGTAAATGTTTTACGTTCCAATTTAAAAGGATAAGTTAGAAAAAAAAAATCTTATTTACTGTAATCTTTGCATTAATCATACTTTCTCATAGTCATGCAACTGTGCAATTTCTACTAATGAACTGCGCTTATACCCTATGTTTTTTTTTCTAGCTTTAAAAAATTGCACTTACTTTCTATATTCATTGTCATATATTTTTTATTCTATGCAACTGCAATTGTTACTATGCAATTTTTATTAATAAACTGCGCTTATACTTTTATTTTTAGCTTTAGAAAACTCCACTGAGTATTCATTGTTATTTTTTTTATTCTGTTATTGTGTTCTTTTATATATCTTTCACAAATATTAACCTTTTATGAAAAAGAGCATCCCAACATTTTCATTTTTATGTAGGAACATTAAAATCTACTACTTCTCGCAAATCATCTATATTATGCTCTTACACTTCAATGTTTTCTACAGTATATTATTATTGTAATATCTATACCGATAGAATTAAACGAATAGTATATTCGGTTATTTCGGTATGTTTTAGTTTTATACTACAAAATATTCTTCCTTGAAGAACAGGAACCGAAAGTTAAAATAAACATCACCGACAGAATAGGAAAGAGGGCGAAATTGCATTTTTTTCCCTGAAATAAAAAGGCTGTCGCGAAGGTGAAAGCGTAAAGTATGGCACAAGAAAAAATTATCAAAATTCTAAAGATGAACGATTAAAAAGAAATTTGAATTATTGATTACTTGATTGTTTTTAACACTCTTCATCAATAAAAATCACAAATCAAAAGTATAAAAGCAGTCTAATTTTCTCTTGCTTACATACCAGAATTTCGTAGAGTAACAAGCATGCGCGAGATCAAGCCTATTGCACAAAATGAAGAAACTTTTAGTGTTGATATGAAAAAAACAAAATATTTTCAATGAAACGGGGCTCTCTTCTATCATTTGAATTATACGATGACCTTGTCCTTCATTACTTAAAAAAGAAACCGAGTCATAAGTAGTTCGAGTTATTCAAGTAACTTTTTTCCAAAACTTTTTCATCTAAACTTGTGGATACGAATGCAAATTGTCGCACTTTTGTTTTGAAGTAGTCTCTTTTTCTGCTGTCAAGTTTCGGCGAGAACGATTTCGAGCCAACATTTGTTTGAAGTTTGTTTCGTCCTTCAGAAAACGAGTAGAAAGCGAATAGTGTGCCGGAGTTAAATTTTCTCACTATGCACAGTAGTGACAGTCGTCCTTGATAAAAACCGCCGTTTCCAACGTAAACAGGAAGACACACTGATACTTTAAATTGCTGTGAGGTTGCGCTTTGTTGACAAGGTAGATGACAAGATACTTCCTATTCATTACCGAATATTCTACCAGCTGAAAAACTAAATTTTGGCTGATTCATTGTTCGCTTTTTCATACCGTGTAAACCGCACCTTTTCTTTTTCTTTCATATAAAAATGTGACAGTGAGTCAGCGTGTCTGTGAAAATGCCGGGTTATTTCCGTAAGGGACTTGGATGCCGGTATCTGAAAGAATTTTAAACGCTCTTTCTTGTTAAACTACAATAAAACCTCTTTAGCGCGTCGCTCTACTTAGTCGTACGTCCTGTTTCATTCCTGTTCCTTTCAATGTTTACAAAATTTTATAATGCTGCAGTTATTCGATAATACGTCACGCAAATCTATAAGTGAAAAGTCTTTTCATAACGTGTAAACTTCGCTTATAAGGGACTTGGACCACCATAAGGGACTTGGAGGCCGGTGGATGAACGAATTTTATATGCGACTTCTTGTTAGTCTGTAGGGAAACCCCTTTAGTGCGTCGCTCATTAGTACGTCGTTTTGCCTTAGTCGCGTTTCATTCATATTCATTTCAATGTTAAATTTTTTGTAGCGTCGCAGGTATTCGATAGTGCGTCGCGCATAGCCATAAGAGAAATATCTTTTCAAAATGTGTAAACCTCACTTTTTCTTTCGTATAAAAATGCGACAGTGTGTCTGTGAAAATTCCGGTTTATTTCTGTAAGAGACTTGGATGTCGGTGGATGAACGAATTTTATATGCGACTTCTTGTTATGCTACAGTGAAACTTCTTTAGTGCGTCGCTCATTAGTACGTCGTTTTGCCTTGGTCCCGTTTCATTCCTATTCATTTGAATGCTAAAAAAATTTTATAACGTCGCAGGTATTATATATAGTGCGCTGTGTAAAGCTATAGGAGAAAAATCTTTTCATAATGTGTTACTTCACTTTTTCTTTCGTATAAAAATGTTACGGTGAGTCAATGTGTCTGGAAAATGACGGGCTATTTCCGTAAGGGATTTGTATGCCGGCGGACGAGCGAATTTTATATGCGCCTTCTTAAACTACGCTGAAAAATCTGTAGTGAGTCATTTTACCTTGGTCCTGTTTCAATTCTATATATTTCAATGTTAAAATTTTTTCATAAGGTCGCAGATACTCGATAGTGCGTCGCGTATAACTATAGGAGAAAAATATTTTTAGGATTCAATTCGCAGTGATTAAATTAGAATCAAACATCACAACAATCGAAACTAACAGATTTTTTTTCGAAACAAAATTAAAATTTGAGCTTTTTCTTATCAGTGTCCTACACCGGTAGAACAAAGATATTGAAGAATATTGTATGATATTGAACAGTATTCGCAATATTGTATAATATTGTATGACATCATATAATATTATATAATATCGAACAATATTGTACAGTATCGGGTAACGTGATGTGCTACCTGGGTAAAAAGAAAAAAAAATCAAGAAGGACTATTGCAGCAAGGATAATTATTTAAATTTCTGTATATTGTAATAAAATTTAAGATATCGCCCTGTAACCAACATTTTGTTATATGTTCTGTGATAAAAATTCCAAGAAAGAATATCTATATGTGGTAACTCAAAAAGGGTTATTGCAATAAAAGGGATGCAATTATTATTTCTTGTTTTAAAATTATTTTAAAAAGTTAGATTTCTGAAAATTTAAAATTATTTTAACTTTATTAATATAGTCTGAAATAATAAACATTATATTGAACTAAAATGATTGCTAAATATCATTAAATTGGTCGGCTAATTTAAGTAGTTTATAACACTTTGAACTCTCTCTTTTTAGTACGTCGTTGAGCGACGCACTAAAGAATTTTGCTGTATTTTAAATTTTTATTTCGTAAGTATATGTATATAACGTAAAAAAATCTGTTGTGTAGGGTAGACATTTTAAAGGAGCTGGCAGTCGTGTAAATCGAGAAATCTGTTCATTATTATCGTGACATATTACTGAAATCGATTAATGATTTTATTAAATTTCTTGATGATAATTTAAGTTAATCGAAGCCATGGCCATGGTTGCAATCTTGCGCGCAAGCCAACGCGGATCACGAGGGAGTGTCAAATAGTGAAAAGAGAGCGTCACAGTTTTATGCCTTCGAAATGGGAGAATTTCCAGATTTTTGCTGATTCAACAGCTTTAGGAGGCTTGTGATTCTAAAGGATAAGGCAATTTTATCTCTAGACGGTTAAAGATAAATTCATTAGATTTCGAGAAACGTGAGAAAAATTAAAGATTCGCGAGACTCGCCAGTTAAAACAGAAATGCCTCGATTGATGTAGAAGAGGTTTTATTTTTAAAAATTATGTGCCGATGAAAAGAATTTATTTTAAAAACGCGGAAAAATTAAATTTATCATGTGTGATTATTCGTAGCCATGAAATTTTTTATAAACTGGTTATTTTTTTATTTTAGTAAGAAGTTAATTTAGTTTTACTTTAGACGAAGTCAAAAAGTGGGACTGTCCCTGCCGATTAATTCTAGCTACTTTATCATTGACACACATGCTAATACAAGCTTAAACATAATGGAAATTAATAATATTAGAAGAAATTGAGATACTGAATAGCCGTTGTTTTTAAAATACGAAATAAAAAGACCAGATTCTGTGAATAGAAAAAGTTGGATAGGATATCTCTTTGAAAGCTAACTTTTAAAAATTAAATCTCGGTGCCGTTTCTTTAAATTATAATAAACTATTTACTTAAATGTAGAAAAATTCCAGAAATTATATCCAAAATCGTTTCGTTTTTCAAATCGAAAGTTTTTCATGCTGTGATAAAGATCAGACCTTAATGCCGATAAGTCTCGTAATTAATTTCATAGCCACATTGTTTTGTTGTTTTAGATTCTACAGATTAAGGAAACAGCTTAAATCCGGTTAAAAAAATATAATCATGCATAAATATTATTTAGATTAGCTTCTGATTTCCTGTCTTCTGAAAACAATGTTTTCTACGGAATTTCATTGTGAACGTTTGAAAATTAATTGTCCAAAACACAAAATTAAAAATTTAATTCAAGCAATATCCCATTTTTACAAAGGGGATTATTTATTATTTCTGGCATATTATTTGCATTTTTATGTAATCGTAAAATAGCAAACCATTATATTTAGCTAGAGATGAGATCTTCACATCAAAAGTTTGCTTCAGAAACAATTTTTTATAATTTAATTATTGTGATTGCAATTAAACTTATGGTTTACTATTACATATTCATCCATTAGGAAGTTCAGCTTGCATAGCAAATACGTAGTGCAATCAAAGCCATACTTTCAATAAGTTTCTTTCGCAGAAATTGTCTTTATTAGTATCGTTTTTTAAATATTCACTTAATATTTCCTCCATAGTTAAAGAAAGTTACAGCATTATGTTCAGTAACAATGAAGTCATCATACAGTGTTTTCATTAATTGAGGGTGTTAATTCATTTCTGGTGTTGGTTACTTTATAACTATAGCTTGTGCTATAACCTATAAAAGCATACCTCGGAAGAAAAAAAAACTGCTAGTCATCACATCTGTGTATACAGCGTCTTTATATCTTTATTCGTTTGCGCTTTATGTATAAGTAGTTTAAAATTTTTCCTGACTTCGGTTTTACCTTATAGAATGATATATGGCATTTGCAGCTGGTATTGCATAAACATATAATTCTGGTGATAACTTTTATAATTTAATCATAATGTCTTTGAGTAAATGTTCTCATAATAGATTCGTTGCTACGCGTGTATGATTTTTCCGCGATTTTCTTCATATTTTTCTTTGCACAAAAACATAGAAGTATGCTAAAACTCAAAGCTGGTAAAAAAACATTCAAAATATGAAATAATTGGGCAAATTAATTTCAACAAATATATGTATTTACTGATTTTTTATTTTTTGAAAACATATTTAAATTGTTTGCAATTATGCCTTCATAAGCGTCATACAGGGTGTACAAAATGTTTAAACAAGAAAAAAAATTGTTTAAATAAATATTTATGAATAAATATGATTTATATGGAGCGAAAAATATTTTGCTAATATTAAACCTACATAACTGTTCAATTTTTAAGCATATAATAAGAATTATACCAGTGACATAAAATAATTTTTCTAACATTAATTTGAAGTTATTATTTGTTAAGAACTCGCCAATTTATGCAGAATTTATTGATTTGCAAGGTGTATAGCAAATGTAAAAATGTTGTGCAATCAAGCTTTTTAATTAGCTGCATATCATTAATCTTTTTTTAAAAAACTTGCATTCTGTTTTGAAGCCACACAAAACCTATTGGAGACAGATCTCCGAATTTGGACCATGGGACAAGATTCTTTCAACAACTCACGTCTACAAATGAATGCAGAAGGTCACGGAGATGACAGGTCAGGAGCTCAATCAGCATGTCACTCTTCAAACTTACATACTACATCAGTTTGAGAATGTCTGACCGCGACATCATATTTTGAGTGCGCCAGGCCCATATACTATAGAGATATTTAGTGGAAACAGGTCTTCGACCACAATCCTCCAAGCCCATCACCGAAATACTATGAAAGTTAAATGCCGCCTGAAATCGTGTAGGTTTTGTCGTCCTGGCTAAATTTTGGTAGAATATAATTTTTACGCTCATGAGTGAAGGACTTTTCTTTATAGCGATATTGCTAATTATCAAAGGTAAAATCATTCGATTCGGTAATTACTACCAGATGTGAAAATAAAATTCAGAAATATTCATTCTTGGTTCCGAAAAATTCAGTTTTTTTCTTCCTTTTTGAAATTAAAAAAAATTAAGTTAGGTGGTGTTGCTTGTTAAGCGACGAAATGCAAAATTCAGAAAAAAAATAATAGAAGAAATAAAAAGAAAATTTGTCTATTCTTTGTCAGAAATTATCCGGGAACAACCCCAGAAACTGATCATGTCGTTCATAACATAGAAGAAAGTGTTAGTTTTGTCAGGCACATTTGGAAGTTGATTGTGATGTTGTGTCAATGATGCTGATAGAAATGAAGGTCTCAATAACTAAATTAACTGACAGTCGATGAGCTCATACAGTTGAGTATATCTCTACTGTAGAAACCGACACCACAGACCAGATCCACCAGAAAAGCAAATGGCTATTGCAAACTTGAGAGAATCTCTAAACTGGTAAAAGATTACAAATGTTGAGGAGGAAGCTAGGAATAAATCTTTAGCTACATGGCAAGGAATAAAAAAAAATATTAGTTTGTTGCGAAGAAATTGTTCGCGAGACAAGAAATCGAGTCATCAAATGAGTCTGTTAGATTTTATGAAGCCATCAACATACAAACAATTCCATTTTGTGCGAGATTTTTATTTTAAAATGCATTAATTTGTAAATGTATGTCTGAACAATAAATTCTTTATTATATATTTTTCTCCCACATATCTGTTTTCCTAGCCTTTGTCTCCAATTAATTAAAATGTAGTTGTATTTATATGCAAAGGTAAACTCCGGACTTGCGCGCTTTTCTTCTGTCCCACAATAGCGGCGATTGGGTATCAATTTTTTTTTTTTTGGGGGGGGGGCAAAAAATTTGTAGACACCTAAAAGTACCCGGGAATATAGGGGGTAGACAACAAAATTTATTAATTTAGTTACAAAATTAGCTAGATTTCCAGGACACTGTTGTTTTTTTAATTTCTAGTTTTAGGCAGCTAAAATTTAATTTTACCCTCAAAAAGTAGGGGGAGGGCGACCGTCCCCCTTTCCCACCCCCACTGATGCCCCACCTGTCGAGAAACTTCGGGGTATTACAGTATACCTTTTGAATTAGAATATTTTTCTAGTTAATTTATGAAAAAAGGTTTTGCTCTAAGTGACATGCTTAGAGGATATTTGCGAAGACTCGGTTTCAGGATTTAGTTTATCAAGGTGGCGAGTAAATCCAGGTCTTGGGTGCAATGCAAAATTGACATATGAAAGACAGATTTGGGGCGAAAATTAGATTTGCCCAACTTTAACCCCCACCTTTCTTCTCATTGGAAGATTTCTTCTCCCTTGCCTACTTTGCCTAGCTCTTCAGCTATCGATTTAGACGCCATTCTAACGTCTTTCCCTAACAAAAATAATTTTTATCTTCTTTATTTTATGCGCTCCGTAATATGGGATATCCGGGATATTGCAAATTTATTGCATCAAAAATCCTATTTTATTTTTCAATATTAAAAATCATGAATTCAACTGCAGTGGATGTATTTCGAAGTTGACTAGACCACAATTCAAATTCGATTTATCCAAAAATTCGAATTAAGAAAAAAATGAGGTTTTAAAATGCTTATAGAATGAGAAAATGACGACGCTTAAACTAAAAATGCCATTAAGGATTTATATTTAATATTTAACATTTTTAATAAGTATTACGTAACTTATAAATAAACACCAAGTAATTTAATAAATAAATTAAGAATAATTATAATTGGAAATTTGTGGAACCATAACATTGATAAATAAGCAATTTGTTATTAACAAACATTATACAGCAAGTTAAATGCTGTATAATGTTTGTTTATTAGATTCCTATAATAAAACTTCAAAATTAACAGTGCATTTCAAATCTAATGTGTTCAAAGCATTTTTTAAAAAGTAAGAAATTTTTCATTGTTCTCTTGATTGAATGCATTGTTTAGCAGTAAAGACCTCGAGTGAATTAAAAAATTTAAAAAATATTTGCTTAGGATCACTAAGGACACAAGATGTAAACGTATTTAACTAACGAAAACAATTAAGAGATAAAAGCAATTTTTTTAGAGTTTTTAGATTTTATTCGAATTAACAGAAATAAATTTGAATACAATATTCTAACAATATCAAATTCAGAAGTCCAGAGAAAAAATTCAAATCACCGACGAATTCGAATTAAAAATTTTAGAATGAATCAAGTGCCAATTTAAATATTAAATGAAGTTTCAAAATTAAATATATTTATGAGTATTTATCTTTACAACACTTTTAAGAAGTATCGCTTTATAATTTAAATAAAGCATTGTGTGTGGTTAATGCACACTGTCTCAAAAGTTTCACAAAGTTTGTTCTTCGTTTTTACAAATGTTTTTTATTATTATTTTGGTAACTACAGTTTTTAAAATTAGCTTATTTTGTTACTTTTTTTATTTGAATCATACTTAATGGAAAGTAATTTTAAAAATGCGAGAAATATTCCGTTTTTTTCGAAAAAATAACCAAAATTGAGAGTTTCAAAAATGCCAATGGACAATTGATATAATGGATACTTTTGCAACCACATTTTATATTTTGATCTGCATTATAATTGGATATGTTCATTTTATTTTGAATGAAATATGTTTAAACGTTGTCTTCTGTATAATCAACGATTTCAATATTTCTTTCTTTTTTGAGGCAGCGATCAATTAAAGCAGTACTTGAACTGCGGAGCTGAGAAAATATTTGAAAGCAAAAAATGTCTTCATCCATTTGGAAGAAAAAAAAATCCAAGGAAATCATTTTGACTTAAATGGCTTCTTTTGAATTCGTTGTTACTATTTTTAATTGGAATATGTTTTAGTTGGCGCTAATTAATGGTTCATTTTCTTATTTATTTTCCAACTTTGGGGGTCTGACAAAAAATTTTCTGGCCGAAATGGAGTCGAGAGTGGTAAAAAGTTTCAGTTTTGGATTAAATAACTTTTTCATTACCTATTTAAATTCTAATGAGTTTATATTTCAAGGCGATCATTACTTTTTTCATAATAACTTCAATACATAACAAATTTCCTATTAAAGTCACCATTTGAAAACTAAAAACCAAATTTCGGAAAAAAAAATTCTAGAAATTTTTTATCAATTTTTACGTGCTATTAATGGAGTTTCGAGATGAAATAAAGTCTGGAAATTAAAACATTCCACATAAAAACCAACAAAACTTCATTATTTGAAGAGAGAATATTTTCTAACAAGGTTTTGATGACGAATTTATCTTTGCAACCAACACCATATTTTCAAAAAAAAACCCTCTTTTGTGAATTGAAGAATCCATACTGCTCCTAAAACTACGAACAACAGAATGAAGCCAAAACCTCAGCTGCTACATAAACTGACATAGAAATGCTTAAAGTTAGCTGCAAGATCTTAAATTATTATCTGTTACCTCTCGTGATGAATAAAATTGTTATGAGATACTTTTTGAAATAGAAATTTTTAGATTATTATAGGCTACCTTTAGTGATAAGAGAACCTTCTGTGATGGAAAAAAATCTTAACTGCTACCTGTTGAAAACATTTATGTGTTATCTTTGTGATTAACCCCCCCCCCAAAAAAAAATTCACTAGTTAGCTGACATTCCTATCGGATGCTTATTGCGATTAGCGAAATTTTTATGTATTATCTTTAAAAAATTGTTATCTATTATCTTTAAAAAATGCTATCTATTATCTTTCAAAAATTGTATCTGTTTTAATTTAGGCTAGATAAAGAAAACTTAGATGAACCTGACTATAGCAAATACAGGGCGGCCATAAATTATTGGAACCATTTCAAAAATTAATAAAAAAACTAATAATGTTACAATTACGCTTTCTTTTAAATTAGAGAGCAAATAAAAAGTTTTTTTGCAGATAGGTGACGCACCATTACGCGCTCTAAATTTGCTACAGCGAGAGATTTCCATACACAATGGCTTCCGATCAGCAGAAGCCGATGCGAAATTTCTTGTTTCCTTTTATAAATTTTCTTGATTATCTCGAAAACTATTCCGTTTTCTAATTACAATTGATTTAACAAATTAAAGAGCGTAAAATTCCTTACAAATACATGCTTTTATTTTTCTTCTAGCTTTAATAGTTTTGCAGATAATGGCTTTCAAAAATAGGAGATGTTTAATAATTTATGACCACCGTAACGGCGTGTTACCTATCTGAAAAAAAACTTTTTGAAACTTTGCTCTCATTTAAAAAATATATATATAGTTCTAACATTATTATTTTTATTATTAATTTTTGAAATGGGTCCAATAATTTATGACTACCCTGTATTTTATTACGTTATATTATATTCGTGATAAATTATTTTTAAGCTAACCCCCAATAGTTGAATCTTCATTTCTGATACATTTATATTTGATGTGTTCAATCATTTCTGTCAATCATAAGTTCGATACCCAGAAAGAGATGTAAATTAAACAAAAGAAAGAATGTTTTCTCATTTCAGAGATTCATAAATGAGCACAGTCTTCTGAAATAAATATTGTGGCCAAATTATTTCTTATGTTTGCTGTTTACACTCATCCACTGAACAGCATGAATTCAACAACTGTGCGTGTTCATTTTGAAAATTGGATTTCAATTTCAATAATGGAAAATTATTTTCATCATGATTAAAAGATGGTGAAACAAAAGACTTTAAAAAGAAAATTCATAGTTGGTCTTCGGTTCTTTATTTTACATACACTTTTATTTTTACACATATTTTTTTGTTTTATTTGTTTAGAATATATTACTTAGATTTTATTTATCCCTTCCCATTTTATTATATATGCTTTATACCATCAAGCTGCATATTTCTAGTTCATGTATTTTTTTTTTAATTATCACATTTTTGGAAATGGGAACGCTTCAGGCAAATTGTCCTTTTGATTTAATTTGGGTAAGATCTCTTAACTATTGAGAATTCTAATTTTATCCTTTTTCTGTTATTATTTTAGTTTCATACACTTTTACATAATCTTTTATTTTTACATATATTTTTTGTTTTATATATTTAGAATATATTACTTAGATTTTATTTATCCCTTCCCATTTTATTATATATGCTTTATACCATAAAGCTGCATATTTCTAGTTCATGTATTTTTTTTTTAATTATCACATTTTTGGAAATTTGAACGCTTCAAGCAAATTGCCCTCTTGATTTAATTTGGGTAAGATCTCTTACCTATTGACAATTCTAATTTCACCCCTTTTCTATTATTATTTTACTGTCTCTTGCCACATTCCTTTAAACGTTAAGAAGCCAAAAAAAAAAGAACGAAAGATTCACAACCGTTTTTTTTTCCACTGTGAAAATTCACAAAAAGCTTTTGTTTTGAAAAAGGGAATCATTCCATGTATTGATCTTACTGCGGAATAGGAATCATCTGGGGGATTTGTCATACAGTTTTTCTTCTAACTTTTTATACTTCTTCTCCGCAGGCGAAAGCAAAAAATTAAGCCATGAGACAAAGACTGGAGGATCGAATAACAGCAAACAGCACAGAATCGTGATTTGTTTTCTTCATGAATCAGACCTGTGCCATCTGCGCTCACGATGCTTCACTGCCTGAATCACAAGAGCTAAGAAAAGCGAGATGAAGATATTTTTCTTGCCGCAACTCACCATGAATACTTCATTATTTGACTCATAATGTAATGAGGAATTTCAATTTTAGTGTCTTCTACCATTCGCATGTGCTCGCTGTTCATTTTAGGAATTTAGTAGAAATAAATATTTTTTTATTTATATAACCCGAATGACTCATGCCACTTTTCTTTGCAAGTATATTTTTATACTCTGTGAAGAGCATTAACTTTTTTTTAATATTGATTTTGAAATAATGCCAAGCCATTATTTTCCTCGAAATTCGTATTAAATTTATCGTTTCCTCTACACAATTTTTATTAAATTTGCATATTTTCGATATATATACAAACATTATTATTATTATTGCATTCGTACTAAAGATTTTTCTTACAAATAGTAAGAAAATAGTTAGGGTAAAAGCTATATAATTTTTGTTCATTTTTTCACTTTGTTTTTCTCGTCGTTTTATTATTTGACTTTAACTAATTTCAATTTTAATGACTTTTAGAACCTACTTGTGTTCGTCACTTGGAAGTGTTTTATTATAAATAAACCTTCTCCATGCTTTTCATGTCAATTGTCTTAACATATTTTATACTTGTTGAATAGCATCGGAAAAAAAAATTATATTTATTTTCGAATGCTTTATTTTCCTTTAAAGATTTTGAAAGATCTTTACTGCCATTGCATATTTCAAGAATAAATATAAGTGTTTATCTTTTTTTCATGCATATAAAAGATTCTTTGGTTGTTTCGGCTAAAAGTTATTATTTTTGTAGTATTTTGTGTTTTTCATATTTTTAGCACAAACAAATCGAAATTTAAAATTGAAGCGACGAACTTACGATTTCTTATCAGGGAAAATCAGAAAAAATGGTTTGTAAAGCACAGAAAATAATATTTTTGTGTTTATTTTCCAAGGTAATATTTTCATTTTAAAGATGCTACAAGATCATTTTTATTTTTATTTTTGCATACTTCCGAAAAAAATATGACGCTTTTTTTCATACAGAAGATTTTTCTGATTGTTTTGGGTAATAGCTATGTATTTTTCATTATAATTAATATTATTTATTTTTTTAAGATGAATGCATCGAAGCGATGAACTTATCATTTCTTATCGGATCAAATTAGATAAATTTAAGGATGTAAATAGGGTATTATATTCGTATGATATTCTGTAATGTCTGTTTGAATGTTTTGAAACTGAAAAATAAAAAGAAATATTAAGTTCTCGAATTAAACAAAAATTCGAGATTTTTTTAACTTTGATTTTCTAAAAAGATTGGTCTAATAAAGCACATGAACCCTCTGACTGCGTATCCCGCGATTTCCGCAGGTTGGAAGCAAGTCTATTTTCTGCTGCATCCTGCGATTTTCACAGGTTAATTCATTCACTTAGTTCTTTTATAGCGTTGGATAAAAAGCTTTATTATATTAATAAAGCTTTGCGTATAAATTACAACTCACTTGACTCAACGGTATTTGAACACGTTTGCAAACGTTGCATCTAAATATTGATATAAAAAATTGCACTATCAGAGGGTTAATGAACCAGAATACTTTTTTATGTATGTATTCTTTCTCTGCGTTCTCATGGCAAATGGAAAATGCAGATTTATGCGGTGCAAGTACAAATTTTTTTGGAGTGGTACTTTCAGTTTGACAAAGAGCCTCACAGAAAACTTCTGACCTTCGTTACTGGTCTTAAAAGAGTCTATTTGAGGCATTTTTACGCTAATTTTTATTTGCTCGTATAAGAAATAGTTACAGGGAAAGTATTGTACGAATTGTTATAGGGAGAGTAGAGTTATTGGCATTTTTTAAGAAGTTGTATTCGTTCAAAAATCTCGTAACTTTTTGTTAATTGCAGGAAACAGCAGTGCTGCTCCTCAGTAGCTTCGCACACTTTAAGATCTGCATATTACGTTACTGCACATAGCAATTCGAGGAGAATGGCACTAAGAACAAGTGCTGCTAGAGTCAAGAAGGAGTTTTATGAATATTTTTAGAAAATCGTAAAGTTGTTTTAGATTATTAATGATAATTTTAAATATTGCGTGTAAAGTTAATTAAATTACTAATTAACTTTATACACTCACAAAATCTAGGGCGAGCGGCAGTTTCGCGGTTCCTTTGCACGAACCTCGCCTGACAGCATCAGTTTTATACTTACTTACTTTAAATATTCAGTTCATTTTCGTGTGTAATTTTTTATTGTACTTTTTATTTTTTCCCCTTAGGGAATCTAAAGTTGAAAAATGAATTTTAAAATATATGAGATACCACCAAATACTCGAAGTAGTTGTTGCGAAATATCAGACTCAGAGCCGTGTGATATATTTATGTACGTTTTCTTCTTTCTACTATGCAGTAGAATAACTGAGATGCATTCCGTTTTGTTGACTTTAATACAAATATTAGCCTTTAAAATATTAACTATGGTTAATTCAAAATTCCAAATTATGTGAGATTTTAATTGGCTTAAAACGACAGTTTATTCACATAAACATTTAAAAGATTTTAAAACATCATCGATTTCGAGTGTTAAAAACAATAGAAAATTATTTTTTTCATTCTATCACATTTTGCTGTATAAACTTCGCAGTTCACAACTGAAACTTTTGTTTCGTTAAATTTCTTTTAACATTCGGGAAAAGCAACTCGTTGTATCATTGGAATTATCAACTGAATGAAATCGATTCACATTACGTCACACCCGCATTACAAACGTAACTGAGGGCCTAACTGCACGTTATCTTACCTTGTGCTGTGACGTCACATCCTTCTATCTCCTGGAAGATGCGCAATGATTTCCAAAACAAATTTGGGGCAGCACGTTTGATATGCAATACGTGAGCATGAATTGAATCCATTGTCATTCTCACCTCTTTTCCAAACAATGGACAATAGTGCATAATTATGTGTAAATAAAATCCGACAATTCTTCATTGCAACATTCAGATTTATTAATTAATTTGAAATAAATTACAAAGTTTCAAAAACACAATGAACTACCTTTTCTGCACATTTGGTTACAAATACATAAATAGTTACAAATACAAGGAGTAGACAAACATCCTTAGTCATCAATACAGAGGAACTAAGTTTCGTGAAACAAAGAGTAGTAGAGCAATACAAAGCATCTTCATAAAGACGAAGAAAAAATTGAATAGCAAGTAATGCAATCTACATATAGTTAATCAAAAAATGTTATGAAAGCATCAACTTTCTTGCCATATAGATCATTTATTGCCTAAACTACACTAAAGGGCTCAAACGATTTAAATTTTATTCGAATGAGGATCCTAATTCATTTTTCAACACACATAATTTGAATAATATTCTACTTCTACTTTATAATTTAATAATATTTTTAACACTCATATTTTGAATAATATCCTACTTCTACTTTATAATTTTATTATTATAATTT
>BGPR01000732.1:80660-109768 GCA_013235015.1 Araneus ventricosus | reverse complement strand
GCTTTACTTCACACGATTCTAATAACCATGTGGATAAGCAGGAATCTGAACACATGCAAAGCCGAGGGACGAATGACTGTTGTCAAGTTTAACAAATTACCTACTGTGCAAAATTAGTTTTTACAGAGTTCTATGGCGCCTGACAAAAGTCGTTCATAAGCCGCTAGTTCGTGTTACTCAGCTTGGCGCCATGGGAAATTCGAGTGCCGAGCAACATGTACCGTGGCAATGAACGAAGGTTCCTATTTTGAAGAATTTTAAAATATATTCACATATTTGGAATAGATTCAACAATACAAGCTTTTTTTATTTTGAAGTGTTGCTAATGAAATCCTAAATACAGATATATTTCTATCAAAAACTTTCTTCTTGAAATTACAAGTGTTAACTGAAGCTTCAAAATCCTTGCTGTATATGTCATTTTGAAACTCTTGATATACATGAGAGTACGAAGAGTAATTTAGCTACAAGGGCAAGTGTTTATAATGATACATTTCACCCATGTCATAACTCCACAAAAATGAAAATACTCTTTTCGTTTCTTTTAAAATTAGCATGTTTCACCTTGATATGTGAGAGTAGTTTATGGACTTTCATTCAATATCATCTCTGTATGCACTTGTAAGTACAAAATACTTCGTTTTTTCCAAGTGCGATTATGGACTTTCGCTCGATATCCTCTCAATATGCACTTGTAAGTGTATAGCGTCGCTATACAGAAAATCGTCAATGCTTTATATTATTGCTCCATGTGCAATTATGGATTTTCACTCGGTATCGTTTCTGTACGCACCTGTAGGCGCATAATGTCTCTATACGGAAAACCGTAAAAACTTTTTGTTCCAAGTGCAAATATGGATTCACACTCGGTGTCATCTCTATACGCACTTGTTGGCTCATAATGTCTCTATACGGAAAACCGTAAATAATTTTTGTTTCAAGTGCCATTATGGATTTTCACTCGGTGTCATATCTGTATGCACTTGTAGGAGCATAATCTCACTTCACGGAAAAGTGCATATTTATTACTAAGTGCGACATCGATCAAGACTTTCTTTAATTCAGTCTTAACTAAACTGAATTTCTGAATTAATTATCTTACCACTTGGTAGTTTCTAATCGTCCTGAGACATTTCGATTAATCCCAATACCTCGAATTTTAATGACATTCGAGGTATTTTTTCCTGAACAAGCAGATAATTTTATAATTTGAAAGCATTAGCTTATATCATGAGTTGTACCATAAATATGATACAGACCTTCCACTCAAGCATTTGTAAGAGGTGAACATATATGCATATTTTCAACGAAAAAAAATTAAACTGCTTCCAAAAAAAATTCCTAGTTTAAAGCATTAAACAGTTACGAGTTTTAAAATTGAATCACGTTATAAAGATTGATATTTTGGAAGTACAGTTAAATCATTGGAAAAGAAAATAAATTTTCTAAATTTACGTACTTAAAAAGCATACAAATACATTTATCGCAAGTTCGGTAAAATTCAAAAAGAGAAGAATTTTAAATCAATTCAAGGATAAAATACATTACACAAATTTGAAACATAAATACAAAAATTCATTCATATCTCTTTCACCGGGATTAAAGTGTGAAAACTGTTCCTTAAACGAACAAAAATAATTCAAGTATTAACAATTGACATTTTGGAAGCTAACTAAAATACATTTACGTAACGAAAAATGAAATTTCTAAATTTACTATCTTACAAAGAACACAAATACATTTATTTTACCATAAGCTGTATAAAATGCATTGAAATATAAATACAAAACTTCATGCATATCTTTTTCACCGGGATACTTTTCATCCTTTATCAGTAATAATTCATACATTAACAATTGATATTTTGGAAGCTTACTAAAGTACATTTTCGCAACAGAAATTTAAATTTCTATAAATTTACCATTTTGCAAAGGAGACAAATACATTTTACCATAATTGCATAAAACACAGAAAGAAAGGAATTCAATAAATCCAAGGATAAAATATCTTACACAACTTCGAGATATAAATACAAAAGTTCATCCACATTTTTTTTCACCGGGATTAAAGGATGAATAGTATTTATGAACATAGAGCAGACATCTGTACCGAAGGAAAAATTTACATTTTGTTGCTTTCTGTTGTTAAAAAATATTTCTTCTGTGAACAAAAATGCACATGCCGTTCTGTAAACCCTTACTATTAAAGAGATATTTTTTAATATCTAAAATCTGTAAATTTTAGCTAAAAAAAGTGAAAATTTGAGACCCCATTTTCTTCTGTATAGATAGCACACTGAACACCTAACTGACACGTACTGATCCGCACATTGTAGAACTAAGCTCTTTTAATCAAAAAAATCTATTATAATGTATAATCAAATGCAACAGTTTATTAATTTCAAAACATACATTTCAAAATACTTTTAGTTATAAAAATTAATGAAAGTAATAAAATAAAAATGTATTTTCTGCCTTAATTACTAAAAGATTCTCTTAGGAATTTTCAGAACTTTTTAAATTCTGTTATATTAACCTTCAAAACTTAAAAAAAACCTATTAAAGAAATTATTTATTGCATATCTGAAGTCTACAGAAAGATTTAAAAAATATTTGACGATCAATAGAGCGAACATTTGTTTGGTGGTGGTAATTTAAGTCATCAAATTCCTCAGCATCACATGTTAATTTCCGCCTCATTGCATGAAGAAACGGCTATATAATTATAGAGAAAGTCATCTTGATTTAAAGGTAGAAAGTAACAAGCATATTCTAATTTTGTTGATTTTAAAGATAATCATCTAAACACCCGTAATCATTTTACCTATATTCAGCATCTATAAAAAACGTTCAAAAAAGGAGAACATGCAACGGTTATGACCTTTGACCTAAGAAAACTGTTTTATGCACTTACGTTTTGAGTAGATCGAGTCGAGCTCATGTGGTCAATTGTCGCTGACCAATTCATTTCCACTCTCACCCACCCATTTCCCTCATGCATTTTAAGGTCGATTGTCCAAAGGTACAGTTGTCTCCCCTAGCAAATAAAAGTTTTAAACACTATCTTTAAGTTAGCTTCCTCAATTAAATCAAATCATCTTTCTACTTCCAAACATATCAACATTCTTAAACGTGTGTCAGATGTAACAAAACAAATGTATTACTGTTTTCATAAAGCTCATTCAACCAATCAAATAGTCGCAAACAGATAAATAATAAATAATTCTGGCAAAAACGACAAATGCTTAAAACTTTCTCATTTCTTGGCCATCCACAGTAATATCCCGTTAAAAAAAGTGAAATATTTATGTTAAACTGGAAAATACAGAGTGGCTTACGAGTTATTGGCATTCATTAGTGTTTTCATAAAGAAAAATAAAAAATTATAATAAAAAATTTCTAAAAAGTAAAGACCAACATCTTTTTTTCACACCCAGAATAGTCTTTCAATATTTTTCTTTAGAATTAAAACCATAAAATCTTGTTTAAACATGGTTAAAATAAATTTAATTTTTTTAAAATTAATGATTAGGGGTTTCTCCAGAAAAGTACATAAAAACAAAAGTTTTTACACAATAAATACTGGTAAAAGATATTTTCCTAGTGTGCCTCAATTCTGTTGATTCTAGTCAGCTACAGAAAGAAAATGATGAATGATTCAATTTAGATGCAAAAATTGAATCGTTCAGCCTAGATGCAAAAATTGAATCGTTCAGCCTAAATGCAAAAACTGCAAGGTTTATCCCAGGTGCAACAACTGAAATGGTTGAGTAATGATTTAATTTCTTTATAAGACATACTATTCGGAGATCAAATTGTTACCAGGAGCTAGATACGAAATATTTGATGACTACCTTAAGGTAAGTAATTTTGATGCTTGCTGACTAAATGGCAAACTCGTTCCCATATTCTTGAATAAATTCTGTACTGTCTTCAGAAGTATGCGTATTCATCTTATTAAAGTTATTGGTCCCTAAAAAGTTAGTGATGAAAGTTTCTGAAGTTCAAAACGGCATTTTGTCTGTAAATTAAAATGCTAAAAAATGCCAATGTTTAGTATGCCACTCTGCAGAAGTTTAATATTTTGCTATACTCGTATGTTTGATGCTGCTTTCTTGTACCCTCATATGCTTAGAATTCATTTTATAAAACGTTAGGTGATATGCACATCCATTCATTGATCATATTAGGACAAATATTTTTATTAAATATTATCTTTAAATATATTTCTCGAAAAGTTCTTAGAAACTATTGTTATTTATGGGCTTTCTTATGGACTGTATTTGTGGATAAATTTATGAGCTAAGTCTGGACTGGAAGTATTGTATATTGCTCATTTTTATCGCTGAAATTATATACTAGAATCTTATTAATCCGAACTATTTTGAATCACAGTTTTGGAAAATGCTTGGCTGGCCAAAATCAGCCTTTAAAAGAAGCATCCTGCGTCAAAATTTTTAAACTATATCATATATTTGCGCAGTAACCAGCTGAAAATAGGAACCGTCTTACGTTGTTTAATGAGAAATGGTTCTTGATGTTTATGAGAAATTATTGTTGTATAAGCATACAGTGAATATATACTGTAATGCTTTTCCCGCCAAAAAGAATAATATAGATTTCGTATGTTGACTTATAGACATTTTGTTTAATTTTGCAGCAAGAATAATCAAAATACAGCAGTCTTTTAACTGAAATTCTCCAATTTCTTAATTAAAATTTTTCACCACATTAAATAAGTTCGGATTAATGAGATTCCAGTATATTAAAGATTGTATTTTTAAGCTCTTCCCTTAAATAGTATTCTATGCAAAAGTATATAAGTTCAATAAATTATACATAGGAGCATGGATGGCAGTTAATGAGATTACGAAATTCAGCATAGTAAAAAAATGTGTAAAATGAAGAATATCAAAATACGTGTTTCAAAGCTAATAAAGGCCATATTGATTTAAGTTATTTGTAAGAATAGTTTTAGTTACAGATTTAAGTGCAGCGCGGAAGTCGCTCGTATCTGTGGCGCACGTCAAATGAGAGTAGATCCGTTCACATCCAGATTCACATGAGGAGACAAAACACTCTTCGATGTATTCTGCAACTTCAATACAGTCATTTGAGCCTGAAAATACAATTGTGAATGCTTGGCAACTATCGAAACAGAAGATAATCAAAGACAGATACAAATCAGTATTGAAGTTTTCTTTTCAACATTCCTAAAAATTTCATGACTGTATTTGCAGATGGACCGACGTATGAACATCTGAACTTCAGTCTAGCGGTTTCTTTAAATATTAGTATCAAACATCTGGTACTAGTGCATAATACACTGGTGTCCAAAGGTTAAGCAGCAAACTGAAACATTAGTTCACGCTCAGAATGAGACAAAACGTGTTGACATAGAATTTCACCCCGGATGCTACAGCAAGACGGGGTAATTTCCTTATTATTACTTCAAATAATCTGATTTATTAGGTGGCCATATAAAAGTATTGTTATCTGAACCATTAGCAACATTAAGCCGGCCATTCACTTGAAGGATAGCCATGCCATTTGTCCCAAGACCGGTTTTTTTCACCCATTTTAATCGAAAAATGCAGGCACGCCATTCACTTGTATTTAAAAGGCCGCTAACTCTGAACGACGGTAGGGGGAGCGATCTTCTTTCCCCCTCTACAGCTGCTTGTCAATCGCTCTTCGATTTTCCCCAGTCAGCAGATTTTAATTTATGCTACTCTCAAAGCGAGGCTTCAATCTACGCAAGGCATTGTTCTTTTCGCTCGCCTCTTTCAGGGTCCCTCTGAAGCGAGACTTTAAACTCCAGCGTTTTCGCTCCGATTTCAGACCAGACGGAATTCCAACCACCACAAGCCATTTGGCTGATTTCCATAGATTTTGATGGCTTTTTCTTTCTCGCGTTCCAAAATATTCAGTTTATCTGTGAAGTGAATGGCCGGCTTATCTAGCTTCATCATCGCACTGAAGTTAATAATAGAAACTTACAATCAGATATATTAGAGTCAGACAGTCAGTTCTACTGGCTATTGCTTATGGTAGAGACTACCAGCCTACAAAGCCAAGACTTCACCTCCAAGATCTGGAGCACCATGTCAAAATTGGCGGAAGATTTTTTTATATCGGCTATATAAGTACATAAATTTACGTATATACAATTGGAAACCACTGCTGTATGTAGATATGTTTTATAGGATTTGAATTCAAAAAATATTGCGTACCTGTATATTTTGGAAGGCACGTTTGGATTGGAGATGTCAACAGCTTCTTTTCGAAAAGATCTTTTTTGTTCAAGAAATGGATAATCGGAACGTCCTAGAACAATCTGTTATTGCAAACGGCTTTGAACACTTCAAAAGAGTTCTCAAATCGATTCTGTAAGAAAGAGATAAGATTAAGCGAATCCAAAAACTGGTTCTGTAAGGAAGAGAAAAGGTTAAGAGACGTCGACTGATTCTGTAAGGAAAAAATACAGATTTAGAGATTCCAGCAAATGATTCTGTAAGGAAGATAAAGTACTGAGATGTCCACAATCAAATCTGTAAAGAAAAGAAAATACTAAGAGATTCCAACCATCTCCTTCCCTAAAAACCGACAGACAGCCAACCCTATGACGGATTTGGTCCAAAATTTGATGTGAACCTACATTCCTGATGATAAATCTGTGAACCTAATTTTATCTATCACATGAACGCGGACAAACGGCCAGACAGACCTCCCGTGAACGGATTTTGTCCAAAATTTGATAGAAACCTACAAATTATGTGTAAAGATCACATACCAAATTTCATCCTTCTAGCTCTAAGGCTCGGTGCACACTAGCCGATTTGTGTCGTTGAAGTTATAAAAATAACAATAGTAACCCACATGCCTCCTGTGGAGACTCGCAGGGGGAATGGGGGTTATTCTTGTTATTTTTATAGCTTCAATAACACGAATCGGCTGGTGTGCACCGGGCCTAATAGTTTTCGAGTTATCGTGTTCACAGACACACAGACAGATAAAATTGCAAAATTGTGTTTTCCGGATTCAGGGAGGTCTAAAACGTGGAGATTTATCAAGATACCTAGTCGGAATTTGTTGGCGATTACAATACTTTCTCTTTGTATACTTCGTATACGAGAAATTAAAAACTGAAGTTACGTACTCATTCGAGGTCAATTTCTAGCTCATTTTCCTTTGACCATTTAGGTCAATTTCTCTACTCGTGTAACCGAAGTGTGGATAACTAACTTTGATAAACGGCTAATATTATGATGAAGAGAGATGGAGGGAAAAAAAAGAATGCTCGCACCATAGAATACAGGAAATCTTTGTCAGAGATCCTGTTCTCAGGTAAATTGATATATCGTGCTGCTACATGCATCAGCACGCTGTTTCTAAGTGTTCATCACAAGTTAAAATTATTGTGCTTTCGTTTTATATCTGTTTCGTGTTGCTGTAAATATATTTATATTTCTGATGGAGATTTTAAATTCTTCCTGTGTAGTTTCTTAGCTATATCAATTTTTCTGTTTTAAAATGAACAGCATTTCTCCTAAAAGGATGATCACGAATTATTATAACGAACTATTTCGCAAAAAATATGTCTTTGGGCTATTTGAAAGACGCTGAACCTACTGAAAACATCCAAACTGGATTTTTTTTTATTTCTTAGTTGAACTACTGTCTTAGAGCTACAAAAGAATTTTGAAAAAGAAGACCTAAAGGAGAGCTTTTAAAACAAAATACCCTTAAATGCCAGGGTTGCCTTTGAGCAACATACCCAGTTTTTTCTTCTAAAATCTTGAGAATAAGACTGAAGCTTTAATGCCTGTTGTTGCCAATAGGATACATACTGAAAATGTTATTAAATCAATTGACAACAAATAGATGCCAGCCTGTGTGCTGATGAAAAAATAAAAATAAATTGATGTTTTTCACTTGAGACTGCATCTTTTTTGCTTAGTTTGTTAGAATACCAGATTTAATTCAGTAATGTTGAAGAAAATTCCTTGTCCATATTATTTGTTCTTAAAATTCATCTGGTTTAATATTATAGAATTTTATCAAGGAGATTTTTTTCTCAATTAAAGCCCAGTTTTGTTGATGGGTAACAAACCGTTTTTTAGCCGTAAAACCAAACTTAAAACAAAAAAGGATTTTGTTAAGTATTTTTCCCAGTGGCGGCGACTGGGTGGTTAAAGTAGGGGGGTTAAAAATTTATAGACACCTAAAAGTACTCCGAAGTGTAAGGGATAGACAACAAAATTTAAAAATTTAGTCACAAAATTAGCTAGCTTTCCAGGGCATTATTATTATTATTATTATAATTCCCAGTTTTAAGCAACTAAAACGAAATTTTTTTAAAAATTAATAACGAAATAAGTAAATTGTTTTCGCTAAAAAGTGAGAGGGCGGCTGCCCCCCTCACCCCCCCCCCCACCGAGTCGCCGACACTGGTTTTTCCCATGTTTTATTCAAGAAATGAAAGTCAAAAAATATTTTTAAGGGTTAAACTGTGAACATGGGTCAAAAAATTTATAGACACCTAAAAGTACTCCGAAGTATAAGGGATAGACAACAAAATTTAAAAATTTAGTTACAAAATTAGCTAGCTTTCCAGGGCATTATTATTAGCGAGCAAGCAACACACTCTTCATACGAATATGAGGACATTCGATTCACGACAGCAGACTGAACCCACATAGATTTTCTCTACCGTCTTGGAAGCTGAAACATTCCCTCTAGGTCTCTACGGTCCATCAGAAATGATGGGAAATCAACGAATAAATAGGCAGACGTTTTGTTATGCAAATTGAAAGTCCAATAGTCCAAGTCCAAGTTTTAGAGGGAAGAAGAAATTTTAGAACGTGATTTTTGTTCCTTAGATAATAATGATTTGTATATGAATTACAGATTTGAGTAACGGCAGAATGACGAAGATTGATTCATTTCCTTTTGTTCTTCTTCTTCTTAAACTCTATTATTTCTCTACTCTTCTTTTTACTTTCTCGTATACGAAGTATACAAAGACAAAGTATTCTAATCGTCAAAAAATTCGAACTCGAGATTTTGACGAATCTCCACGTTTTAGACTCCCTGAGTCAGAAAAACACAATTTTGGAATTATGTCTGTGTGTCTGTCTGTGAACACGATAACTCGAAAACTATTAGAGCTACGGGTATGAAATTTGGTATGTGGTCTTTAAACATAATTTGTAGGTTTCTATCAAATTTTGGACAAAATCTGTCAACGGGAAGTCTGTCTATCTGTATGTCCGCGGTCATGTGAACGCTATAACTCAAAAACTTGAATAGCTAGATGGATAAAATTTGGTACACAGTTTTATCGTCATGAATGTAAGTCCGTATAAAAGTTTGGGCCAAATCCATCGAAAAGAGGCGTTCAAATTACATATTCAATTTCTTTTAATCCGATTCTTATGCGCAACGTACTGGTAGCAATCTGCTATTGTTGTAAATTTTATTTACAACAATAAATAATGTTTTCAAACATAAACTGTAATAATTTTTTTATTGTTGTAAATAAAATTCAAACCGATCTCATTATTTCAGCAAATCTTTTATTTACGCGCTTTTGCAATTGTTACGGTTGTGGTGGTATAAATTGTTTTCTTGGGAATTCAATTCCAAAGCAGAATTTTCGCTTTAGTATTCATTGCATTGCCTATTTTATCGCACCTGCTTCAAAGTAATATTTTTTTGAAACGTGGCAACAGATATTTGATTTCAGGTTTGTTTGTTTGTTTCACTTTCTCGTATACGAAGTATACAGAGAGAAAGTATTGTAATCGTCAAAAAAAATTCGACGAATTTCCACTTAGAAAGTATACGAGAAAGTTTAGGGGAGACCACTCCCGCTGGTTTACTATTTAGGGATCTATCATACAGACGTTTGAAATCTAGTGTTAAGATCATAAACTAATGCTTAGAATCGCCATTTGCATTCAAAACGTTAGAAAATTAGGCAATTTTGAAGGCATTCTGCATAGAAACATTATATTAGTTTTAAAATATTACGAATCTGAATCTGTTGCCGTATGAAATGACTGAAAGTATAAATAAAATGCTGGTATCTCCTTAATTGTCGTATTCTTGAATTATATGTGCATCAATCGATAGTACTTTCAAACTTATAAGCCAAAATGAAGTAATTCATAGGCGTTATAATTCGATATCAAAATGACTTGGAATCCATAAACACTTCACTCGTGAACATTTCAGAAATAAAAGGCGTTATCGAATTAGATACTAATAATAATAATAATAAAAAGTAGTTAAGAATGTAATTTTAACACGCTGACAGATATATTTAGTTAACTCGGTATAGAAAGTTCTTAAATAGATGAAAATGATATTAACTATTTGGAGAAAAGGCTAAAGTCGTGATCTCTTGTTACTTAAACGAAAATACATTGAAGTTGGTTCATCAAAAAAAAAAGAAAGAGAAAAGTTTTAAAAAAGGTGAAAAATTATTAAACCGAATTTTTACCTCGGTTATGACTCTGAGTAATTAAAAATAATTTAAGATGAAAATTAAAATGAACACCAGTCATTTAAAAAAAAAAGTCAGTCGCGGAAAAAGAATGAATATCTTCTTTTAAAAAATTGAGTAGACTTACAGAGAAAACAACTAATTTTTTCAGTTAGACTAGTATCTTTCAGTTAGAAAACATAGGAGAAACTCTTCTGACTATTCATACGTCGAAAACCGGGAAAACTACATTCGTACACCATCCAGATCCAGAACAGAAAAACGAGCAATTTACTTCGTACTCGTCCTGGGCAATAGAGATAAAAATGAGGATGTAGAGCCACCGCTGGCAGGAATTCCGTATAGGATCTCCCCAATATTTTTTCCTTAACAGAGTTAGACTGTCACATTGGGCAATAGTATTTTCCCTGTGAGCTCTAGCCGTCTGAAGTCAAGTGAATCTAAAATTACTACTTGATGAAAAATAAAGAGAAACGAATAGTCCACGTAAGATGCCTCCCAACGCATTCTTGTTACCTTCACAGAAATCTATACTTATAAAAGGCAATGTTTGTGTGTGCGTGTGTGTCTGCGTGCGATGTCCAGACGAATCTATCGCGCTTACAGCCATGAAATTTGGCACACAGGTAGTCGTAATGGTGACTCAATGCACCTCGAAGCCAGAATTTTAAAATTTAATGAAGAATTTTTTTTATTTAATGTTTTGTGTTGTTTTGGGTGATTTTTCGCACTAATTTCTCAATAGAATGATTTCGGATAATTGTACGAAACAAATAGATACGCCATCGCAAAGAGTAAACGATTTCCGTTCCATTGAAGTTTGTTTCGTACATCTAACGTATTTTTAAATAATAATCAGTTTTCAAATGAAAATTTAAGATTTCAAAATCAAACGACTCCATCTCACGTTCTAATTTTGTTATCTTTTTGAAATGTTTTGAGCTAATAAATAAAACGTTTCTGCTCCATTTAAAACAAGAACGATTAAAATACCTTTTTAAGTCGATTTTTAATTAATTTTTTAGTTGATGGGGTCAGAGATGTTTTTTTCGAAGGTGTTATTTTACGGAAATCCCACTCCACCGAAGTGTGCGCCATCTGCCGGAAAAAATTAGAGCGATGGCTTTATTTGGCATCTTGCCATGATGAGGAATGGATGCGGAATATGACGAATTACTTTTATTGCTTTAGTCTGAATGAACTATTACATCGTTTGAGGGATTTTTTTCCTCCTTTTTGTTATTTTTTCTTTGTGCGCGTCCGTGTGTTATGTTCTGATCAATTTCGCTTATACTTCAAGCTCATGATAGACCATTTTGTAATCTAGGTGGAAGGATCGCGTTTTGAATTATATTTTTTATAGTTTTGATTTGTTTGTTTTATGTACTTATTGATAGTCAAGCATAAAAGTTTGTTAAAAAACACATGTTGTTTATGTTGCGCATTCTGTTTGCTGTTTAATAATGATTTTCACGTTGCATTTTTTTAATATTGTTTTGAATTAACGTACTCTGTGCTGTTTTCCTACAGCTCAAATGTCATTATCGCGAAGAAAAATAAGCGGCAAAATCAATAATGTGTTTCTTCTGTTTTGATTTTTTTTTCAAAACTTTTGCGTGTCATTGTGGGCATTTTTCCCCCTTTTCATTTTGTTGAAATCCTGATTCCACGGGGAACGCCGTGCGCGTACTGCTAGTAACCAATAATAGCTTGCGGTTGCTAACTAAACTAATAAATTACACACCTGTCATACAATTACATATAAATAACAAATTATCACAATAGATTACATATTTTTTTAACAAGAATCAATAATTACTTGCGGTTGCTAACTGGGCTAATAAATAGGTGAGATCCGTCGTACGATTGCATATAAATAACAAATACTCCATTGCAAAATTTGAAGTACATTGGAAGTCTGTCTACATCGTTCGTTAGCTCTCTAAGCATTAAAAGTCTCCAAGTGACCGAGTGAATACTACCCAGTTAGAAATGCACGAATTGGATTCTTGCACAACCCGTGTCGGCTCGAAATGCCTGTCGAATTTCGGTCTTAATATTTAAATCGTTTTCGAATTAAAAGCCCAATTCTATTATAAATATATTTTGTTATTGTAGCAGTATTTACAACAAACGGAGAAAGAACTCCAAAATCAAAAGTATTACAGAGCAGAAAAAAATGAATTTGAGCTTCTTAGGATTTTTATATTCATTTGTATGTTCAAAAAATTAAGAATTATGAAATTTAAAATCAATTAATAATTAAATCAATTAAAATTTAATTTGAATTAAAATTTAACTTAATTTCACTTTTCTATATTGTTCGTCGCAAATTTCTTCTAAACCTCTAATCTGGGGCTATTTTGAAACGCTATTTATATGCAATGCTTGCAAATAGATATAAAAAATTTCACACAAAGTGAATGATTTTTTCTATACAACCCTTTCATTGCATAATATTATTCATTTATATCTAATGCATAATAAAATCGCTTGCGAAACTCTATAAAATAACTGATATATGATTTCTCAGTAACCAGACTCAAGAGAGTTAATATACAAATAAGAGAAGTAATATTTTTTCCACATAATACTGTTATTCCATAGAAGTTTTTCTAAAACTGTAAACTCACATTTTATACGGAAGTTTCTTTTACATAAAACTTTAAATAGAGCAGTCATTATCTGGAAACTGTTATTATTTCTTACTATTTCAGTCATCTCTAAGAATGGTGAACGAATAAGTGAGCATTAGGGCTTTATGTCGCAAAGACAGATATGACTATGTTGCACCCACCTCCACGAATAAAAGTTTAATATTCTTAACTAAAGTTGTAATTTCTAATGATGCATAAAAATTCAGAATAAATATATTTAAATATTTTAATTATCAAAGACTTTTATCCAAATTTATAATATTTTGTAACTAAAAATGTAAGAATAAGTATTGAAAATGTTAAGTATGTAAATTTTTGGCATATAAAAATAAACACAAATATTAAGATAACGATATATTATAAAACACAAAAATATACTGACATAATAATAAAAATAATAAAATAAATAACAAAAAAGATTAATACAACAAAAAATAATAGAATAATAATAAAAGTATTATATTTAAAAAAAATACAATAGCTTACTTAAAAATGAATAATAAAAAAATTGAAACGAATTTTAAAAGAATTTTTATGTAAGAGGCTTGTATGACCAAATAAATCAGCTGTAATGAAGAAAATTCACTTGAAATATAATTAAAGGCCGAAAATGGTTATCGTTATGGACAAACTGTAAATATTTTTGTTTGAAGAACGATACAAGTTCATCTTCTAAAGTTACGAAAGTCAGATTTCAGAAAATAGCTACGAAAATTAAGTAATTTACCCATTTTAGTCAAGTCACGTGATCTCGGGTAACATTTCACGCAGACGATAGTAGCATCAATGGGCAAGCCATCAAGCATTTCCCTGGCATCTCTGGTTCACGCTACAGATCATTGACAATGTTACCAATATAATATTAGATTCGCGTAAAATGGATAATCAGTCAATGATTCTTATTCATATATCAGAAGAATGTTTATTAGTTGACATTCATAATAGAATGTGTTCTGCTTCTGGAGACGGACGTATTGCAGTGACAAGACATGTGTGCCTAAACTACAGGAAATGTCAAAGAAACCGAAATATCGAAATAAAAGAACTTTCGCTGCCAGTTCGGCACACAAGTCGTGACACGCAAAACTTCATTCAGGACTAACGTCTGCCAGTAGTTGCTGAAGTTCCGGTTGGCTGAAGAAGGACCTATACCTGGAGAATTTCAAAAAGTTGACTTATCTGTAACAGACTTTTAATCATATGGGCCATGAAGTTAAAGATCTGCAGTAAAAAACTGGGCATGTGAGTTGAATGAATGATTGATAGCATGTATACTTTGATATTAAGCCATCATACATCGTTAAGATCCATGTTTCAGACGTCATGGTCAAGTGTGAACTTCGCCCATTGTTATATAATATAAAAAGTACTAAAGGAGAATGATAAGGCCTGTTAGGTGATTGACTTGATTAAATGAAAGTCCAAAGCGAATAATCAAATAGTTTTGGTTTTTTTAATCTGATAATTTGAGACCATTCACACAAAACTCCTCGGTATTTTATAGATGATTCATTTCTAACGGCATCACATCCCTTTTTGGACAATTGAATTTTAGTAGATACCGCAGCTTTTTTTACCTTTATTTTGTTTCTGATAGGAATTAATTATTGATAATGTTTGTTATCTTTGATTAAATACAATTTCAACGTAAGTTAATTTGCCGTCAAATTATAACTTGTCATTTTCTCTAATCACCACCTTTGTTCTGATTGGTGACAAATTATCACAGATGTACAGTTGTTATTAAAGGCAAAAATACCAGTATTGTTGGAAGAAGAAAACAATAACACGAAACATTTAAAACACAATGGAATCGCTTGATTTTAAAAGAGACATCTGACATTTAGCAGAGAACTGCTATGTTGATGTTAAAAGGGGTCTTCTGCGAAGAAGTCTTTTTTTCTAACATAGCATGAAAACTTTGAGATTTTACTACAATGTGGCTGTGAATGGCAGAAGTTCCATTTCTACAGCAAAAATGCATTACCCTTCATCAAATTAGAAATGAAAATAAAAATGTAATTTCGACCAAGACTGCAGAAGTCCCCTTTTAAAATCAAGCGATTCAATGGAAAAACGTGCTTTTATGCAATATGCTAGTTTATTCTTCGAGAAATGCAATGTCCCAAACGCATTCCAAAATAGACTGAAATGAATAAAGACTGGAGCTGAAACGTCTGTTTCTTCTATCTCAAGAAAACCGGACGTCGGAAAGGATTTCATCCAAGTAGCTTCGAGAAGAGATTGTTATGTTAAGTGACCAACACTCTCCGTTTCCTATCCAATATTCTTCTACAAATCCTCTTTGACAGTGTAGGCGATTTTCTTTTAGTACCCAGTGGCAGTGGATGTGTAGCCTCACAGCAACACCTTCACGCCTGATTGCTGATACACGGTGACAACTGATTCCTGATGTGTTTTTATTCTGTAGAAAGGCCGTCGCCCTCTTGGCATTTGGAGATGAAATCGTCGGGGGAAGAAGTGCGTTTCCCCTTATCTCATCTAATGTGAAGTGGTGAAGCATGATATTAAATTTTTTGGGGGATGACGGTATGTTCAAAGAGTGTATGCCATTTCATTTCTATTTCAGAATCAGCTTTTGAAACCGGGTGTATGTTACAAAATTGCGGAAAACGAACCTGAATGACTTTTTTATGGATATCTGACTCCTTGTTTTAGTTATTTTTTGAATGATCTCTGCTTTTGGGAGGCGGAGGGCAGGAAAATTTTCCTATGAAAAATGTTTGCATTTGACTCCAGGGTCACTAAGCGTCATGCATTTTTCTTAGCATTTCATTCTGATTTCAGATCAGTCGCAATTGCATTTGCTGTTGAAGCCCTATTTAGGATTAGATTAAATAAATGCACTTGACTGTTGCATTCCATATAGACTGGGGAACCAGAATGATTACGCTTGGGACATTACCCTTCATTCATTATAATTTTTCATAGCTATGTGAACTTGTTTATGATATCTTAATTTAACCCTAATTTGTTTTGTGTTCCTTCAATGGCAATGTTTTCCATTATTATAAAGACTAATTTTACATTTTAAATTTCAATTTTATTTTATTTTTAAAAAATTTAATTCATGAGCTTAAATTCGTGCTTGTTAATTAGAATTTTTTTAACTATCATCATGCTAAAATTCATTCCAAGTTTTTTAAGTTGTGAATAGATTGTTTTCAAATTAGTTATAATTTTTTTAGTTAGGTTTTATTCAGTTTTTAAGACAGGTATATTCTGAATACTGGAGAAATGTATAATTTTAAGAATAGATGTGAAAGTATTGCCCCGATATGCAGTTGCTCGAAGCAATAAGTGCTTCCAAACATGGAAATCATTTCATTTGCAGTTTTTAATGCTTTCAAATTAGTGTGACAAATATTTGAAAAATTCAGGTACCTCAACTTTACTGAAGTTTATATTCAAATCAGAATTGCACTATTTTCCATTACCTCTACTGGCAGATGACAAGATGCCGACCCTATTATTTATCGGTTAAATCGTAGAAAATAAAAAAAGTCTTCAATAGATTTAAAATTTGTAAAACGTAGTTCAAATGAGTTTTAAAGTTTACGAAATCCATCGCATATTTTTGATGCGATACAGTTTCATCTAAATGCAAGTAATAGTCACTTTTAATTTAAAATTAAATGAAATTCATCTGAATATTATCAAGTTTTTGTAAACAATTGGTATATATGTATTATTATGTTAGCTGGCTCGGAAAAGTATTCACTATGGAACATGAGTTCCACGTACTTCAATTTGTCCCAACAGTGTCTCGTACAGCAAGCTTAAACTTTTTTTACAGGCTACGGTAAAGATGTTGCACCAGTAGGATTTTTCTCTGCGAATAGGCTGGTACAAATGTTGTACCACTTAACCATTAGGATTTTACTTTCCTCGCGGAATTCATCTGCGTGTCCTATATTCTATCTTATATTTCTACTTCACTGTCCTATTGTATGACCGACCATATATGTAATGGATAGTTTTACTGCAAAAAAAGGAAGACAATAATAGGTCATCCAAAGAATGGTCCAAATCTAGGAACCCAAAGGGAAGGGAGCAGATATCATATCTTCCAATGACTTAAATAAAGTAGAGAAGACTAGATGGTCGAAAGGGAGCACAAATCTTATCTCCCAGAGTCTTAAATAAAGTTGGAAAGATGTTCATGAACGAGATTTCATCCTATCGTTAACGTCATTGTTAATGTCATTGTGGTTTCGAAATTCAAATTTTCACAAATTGTAATGCATTTTATTCTTGGCAATCTTAATATCGCAAAATAAATAATCCTTTTTCTCAATGTTTCATATTATAAAATTAATATATAAATATAATTATTTCAATTTCTCCTCACAAAATCATAAGATTGGTTTCTTATGCTTCTTTCAATGAACTATTTGAAGCAACGGAAATTTCTAGCTATGTCTATATTTCGTTAGAAATTATAAATATGTCCCTAGCCTACTCCTGCTCCTAATGGTTATAGGTACTCGGGGTATGAGGCGGCGTTAACTATAACCACATTTGAAAAATTTTAGCGTGGATTTATCCTTCTCGCCTCGGGCAACCAAGTAATTATTCCACATAGTTTGGTAGACGATGCTGTTATACTGTTGCATATAAATAACAATTCGCTTATTTACATAAAAATGTATTTGGATTTGTTCTCTTGCTTTGCATATAAATAGCAATTCAAAATAGCCAACGATTTTATACAGAAAAAAGCAAAAATCAATCGATGTTGTGCAAGAGGAAGAGATTTAATTCCCAAACCCCAAAAGAAAAAAAGAAAAAAACTTTAACTAATCTTAAGCTGTCTAAATTATGATTCAGAAAATGAAAAGATTATCCTCAATTTTAATAAACAGAAATAATGGAAGATCTTCCAAAGTTTTAGAGTTAAGCTATGCTACACTCTCTGATTGAGTAGCATACTTACGGTCTTCTCATCTTCACTCAGTGTCTGATCATATTCGCTGATTGCAGTGCAAAAGATGACAGCAGAGACATTATTATCAAAGCAGTTGATCCATTTCTTTCTCTCGGCTTTTTGGCCACCCACATCAAAAATTCTATAAAAGAGAGAGTTCATTGATTAGAAAATCCATAATACAAAATAGAAAAACAATAGACATAAGTCACTAAAAGTTTTAAAATTTCTTTCACCGACTTTAACTTTATAGGAATATCCTTTTCAACACACCGTGAAAATTTTCATTCAGTGTCACCATTCTGATTTATTTTGCATTATATTTCTTAGAATATACAGGGTGTCCACTCTAAAAATGGCCTAATAGTTAATTTCTAAACCGTTAGAGATAGGTATATACTTCCAGTTGGAAAATTTTTTTTAAATGTAGTAAAGAATTATATTTTATGCTTTTCGAGTACATAATGGTATTGATGAAAAAATACGAAGTCTAAATTTTTATACACTCCCTCGTGTCTTATTAGTATTTAGTAAAATATTCTTGACACACTAATATTTTAAACAAAAAAAAAGTTCCACTTTCCTGTGACTAAAACTAACCGAGTTGATACATTTCAATGGCTGCCTCTAGGAAGATGCTCTACTCAATGCACAGCGTTTCCTCGCTGATTGGTTTAAAATTATGAAATTCAAAGCTCCATAACTCAGTCAGTTTTAATCGCAAAGGAGCAGAACTTTTTTGTTTTAAATGTTACTGCGTCAAGAATTTTACTAATCATGACTAATAAGAACCGGGGGACTGTATAAAAATTTAGTCTTCGTAATTTTTTCAGCAGCGAATTTATGTATTCGAAAAGCATAAAATATAATTCTTTACGTTATTTAAAACATTTTTCCAATTGGAAGTATGTGCCTATCTCTTACGGTTTAGAGTGAACCCTTTCATTCTCTGTATCATTACATTTCTTCTTCTTCCTGAAGTATCGGCCAGCACTTTTGACATGTGAGCGTATCTTTTTTGCCATTTGGAAAGCGAGGTCTTCTTAAATTCGTTTTCGGATGGCTTTTAGCCCGGACCAAACAATCTTTTGAAAATTACTGACAGCGAAATTCTTTCTTTGAAGTTGAGAAGAGCCAGAAATTACATGGTGCGAGGTTTAAGCTGCAGAGTATGCCCTACCCCCCCCCCCCCCCCCGCCCCCCCCCCGCCCGCCGGGGGGGGGGCGCCTCATATATGAGGATGAGAATCTGTCGAATAGGTAAGTGGGGTCTCGTTTCCCTGGTGGGTACAATAATGGAGGTGTTGCTCTTTGGGTCCATCGCCGATGACGGGTTGTACCCCTGTAATGCGGAGTTCGTCTCATACTCCGCTCTTAATGGGGGCTATTATGCATTCGGCATCAAGGTCTGTGTTAATTGTCCCGGCGGCCGGTCATTCAGTATTACCAAGTGCTTAGGCAGAACGGAGTTCCTCTTTGTGGTTATACTCAGGCACGACTCGGCAGGTGTTGGGGTGATGATAGAGGTATGATCTTATCCAGAGGTGGTTGCTCCAGCCGCCCGATTCCTTCGCAACGGGCCATCAGTTTCTTACGGATGCTTAGGCAGGATGAAGATTCCTTGTGGTGTACTCACGATTCGAAAAATCTGGAGTGTAATAATCGGCACTCGTTATTCGCACGGCTAGTGACGACGGAATGAAACATATTTGGCATGTTGTTATGCTCTCATAACGAGCGCCTACACGCCTACATTGCTACATTGGTGGCGTTATTCAGAGATGTGAGCGTCACTGGATTTGGGATAATTTATGGATATTTTGCCCAGTATGGAACAAAAGGCAGGGCCGTCTTATCCACTGGGCTAATTGGGCTGTAGCCCAGGGGCACCATTGATCAAGGGTGACCAAAATTTACTATACTGACTTTATTTCAATTTTTTAACGGCTTGCAAAGTTGCAAGCCGTTAATCAGAAAACATGTGACTTTTTTTGCTCTTCAGTTATTTTATTAGGTAAGTATTTTTGTTGGGCCGTAGGAGCACAAAATCCTAATTACTGTTTTGATTGGGCGCCAAATTACTCTAGTTCAGGACGTTCAAATTTGTTAAGATGGCCCTGGCTAAATGTGAAATTTGAGCTAGAGAAGACTTTTAAAAATACTATCCATGTACAGCTTACATTTCAGCTCTGATTCTTATCATTATTAGAACCATCTACAGATAAAAAGATTGAATGCATGAATAAAAACTTGAATCTTACCTGAAATTAACACCATGGAACGACATAGGGATTTGGACGATACCAGTAGTTTTGATTCGGGTAAGCAGAATATCTTCTGTGCTAGGTCTGTAGTGTGTCACAGCGAGTCGATCGAGATCGTCGAGAAAGCTAGAAAAATAAAGCCAGAGATGAAGTTTCGAAAAAGAGTTTAAATCTGGACATTCACGACAACTCCACTCCACGCAAATTCAACAGCTCGAAGCCAAAACCGGTCGTCAATGAAAAACCGAAGACAATTGGAGCGGAAGGTCCGGATTTCTACCTTTCCATTTGGACTGCCGGGGCATAAATCAGTACTGGCGGGAGTAGGTACCTGTGGAGGGAGGGGAGACTTGGGGTGCGTGGTTCATAGAGGACATTGGAGAAGGCGGGGAATGGAGTGACTGGATTTGAGTTGCATGGAGAGGTCGTGAACGACCTGCTTAAATGATTGGGCTGAAAAGTGGAATAGTGTGGAGTACCATCACGTCGTCTGCAGGGAGTGGAGCGTTCGTGAATGACTGGCTTAACAGTTTATAGGCTTCTCAATATTTAGTGAAATGATTATTGATCGTTGGCAAGGTTATTTTTCTTAAGAATCTAATTAATGCAACGTTTTAATAGGCCAACTGCTACAAAAAAAAAAAAGAAAAAGTCAATTTTGAACTTAATCTTTTTAAAAAAAACTGAAATTGCGTGATTAAACACAATTGTAATAAGCAAATGCTGGTTAATTATTCATTAAATTATCCAAAATTAATTTTTAAAAAGGAAAGGATGTGCTGGATGCAGAAATAGAGAAATACACACGCAGTATGGGATTAAAATGATTGGAAATGTGATAAAATTGGCTACTATAAGATGTTTCATCCCTTTTTTTTACTAAGCGCTTTTACTAAGTTCGAAATGTTTCAAATTTGTATGTATATATGTAAAGTTGGAATTTTGTGATCGATTTTTCACTCACTTCTTAATGCACTAGGGTTCTGAAATTTTGTATATTTATTGGGTCTTGATAACAATGCAATATTTTAATAATTTTAGAGCTCTCAATTATCAGATTTTTAAAAAAAATCGCAAAATTACGTTTGCACTCGGTAGGTTTCAGTGCCGCCATCTATAGTATTTTTGAGATCTAAAATACTTTACAAAGTAATTTAAATGTTTCAATAAAAATAAATATAAATATATCCTATTTATAGATCTTTTCAATAAAATAATTATTGGAATTAGTTAATGAAAAAATTATTCTAAGATTCCAAAATATTTATAATGCTGAATTATGACATCAATTAAAGATTAATAAAAATTAGAAAATAATTAATAAAAACACACTTTTACCAATGCAATTAAAAAAGGAAAAAATACTAATTATAAAAAAAACTTTAAAAAAGACGCTTTTACCAATGCATTAAAAAAGAAAATAACAATTTTTTCTCAAAAATCTGAAGGTCAAAGCAAAAATCGTAAAAGCGTGAGGCGCAGGTAGAAAAGCTGTAAGTAAATTAGAATTGTAATCACATTTATAATATACTAGATAGAATCAAAGACCGAAAGATACCACTGTCACTTAATTATTTTAAATTTCAAACCAAATATCTCGGTTTTGAATAAAAAAGATTTCTTTATCTATTTAAAATCATATATATATATATAAGAAGCAAAAAATATTATATAAAAATTATTAAATATTAATTATATAAATTATTAAAAATATTAAATTATATATATATAATTCAAATTTGATAACGAAGACCAAAAATTAAAAGCATAAATAAGTTATTTTACATTACATTTTTATCATCAATAAAGTTTTCTTGGGAGGGGGCCTCAAAATAATTTTGCGCCTGGGGCCTCATATCGTCAAAATCCGCCACTGCTCATCACGAAAAAAATTCTCTCATAATTCAGCGAATTACGTTAGAAGTTCAAAGCCAACTTATCACCCATGTCAGAATCTTCCAGCACTGCTTAATTTACGACTAAACCCTTGCGTCCAACGAAATGATTTCAAATTATTCCTAGCAAAACATGCTAAAAATTGAGGAGAGAATAATTCCAACAGATGGCGCTAGCCGTAGCCAGGGAGAAACTCACCGTTCCGGAGAAAGAACTTCATTCGAAAAGAATTTTTTTAACCCTTTAAGAAAAAAAATTATTAAAAACGAACGGACAAAGATATTTTAACCGTTCTTGTTTTAAATGAGAAATAAATACCTCTGTTGTTACCATAAAAAAACTGAAAATCATAGGTTTATTAGAACGTTGGATGCGAGGGAAAAAACATTGACAGTTAAAAATATAAGGAGAAAGTGACAATTTTTAAAAAAATTCTCAAAATTCAGTAAATTACGTTAGAAATTCAAAACTAACTTCATTAGAACGGAAATCGCATGCTCTTTCCGATGGTGTATATATTTTTATCGTAAACTTATTCGTAACTATTTTATTGAGAAATTAGTGCGGAAAATCAACCAAAACAACACAAAACATTAAATAAAAAAAATTCTAGATTAAAATTTAAAATTTCGGCTTCGAGGTGCATTCAGTCACCATTACGACTATCTGTGTGCCAAATTTCATGGCTGTAAGTGCGATAGATTCGTCTGGACATCGCAGACAAACACACACGCACGCACACAAACATTGCCTTTTATGAGTATAGATTTTATATGATGTATGTTCAATTAACATTTCGTTTCGTCTTCTATGGCGTGATATTACTAAGTTCTTGTGCTACGAATCTCCGTTTGTCGGAAAAATAGAAGAAATTAAAATCCAATAAATTTAACAAAGGGGTTAGTGTTTTATGAAAAACATCTTTAAAATGCGAATTTACTTTATTGTGAAGGTAAATGTCTAAAAATAAAAAAAATTAGCTTTGAGTGTGTGACTAAAAGAAAAATTGAATCGGAAATATTTGAATTGAAAAAAAACGGTTTCAAAGAAGTAAATCTTTTCTTTAACCCTACAGCCTATGTATATTTGCATTACTTACATTTGCATCACTTACATTTTTGTCTGTTTTAGACAATTAAAATATAATAATTTTTAATTAAATAATTTATTATTATATTTTCGACAAGAGATAGAAAAGTTTTTAATGAAGAAATTTTAATGAAATAAATAATTTTTTTATTATTTGTCCCATATTTCTTGCTCTCATTTATATCGATTTACATAACTGCTCTAAAAAAATCTCACATTATAGGATTTATACCCAGCTAATTTATATCTGACAAAGTTTATAGAAGATGTCACAAGCACAAATGTTTGTTTATAATGCTTGAAATAATGATACAAAAATATTTAACTTGTAGCCGTAAATGTTTGCTTTCTACCTTTAAAACAAAGCACTGTATGTCCGAACTGGTTATTAACGATACCCATGAAAAACCCGTGTATGAGGATACTAGAGCGCCAAAAATCCTGATTAATGTTGTTTGACCTGTCAAGATTAGAGACTTACATGGTGTATCAAGTTCTACAGCAGCAGTCCTGGTATCCCCAACTCCATAAATTCAACACAAAAATGTCAACTTTAAAACCTACACTTGTTAAATGCACAAAAAATGTTTACGATGCTACAGTATGGTGTATCTTTTTCTATTTATATCTTTGTATTTTTATTGCGGTATTTTACTGTATTTATATCTCTATCTCATTTTTTCTCGATTAATTTAACAATATTTATAACGCTGTGGGGTCTCTTTATTTTTATTTTTGTAGAAAGTTAGACATATAAGACACTTTTTTAGTCATTTTAAGAAAAATTTCACTGAGAAGAATCAGGTTATGCAAAATTTTAGACAAACGTGCAGTATAAATTAAGTGTATGAGAAGGAAAAGTAACGATCATTGCTCAAATTTAAATCGTATTTTTATTTTTCACGTCAGTATTTAATCAAAAATCGCACAACTTCTTTTTCGAGTTGGATTAAAGTGACCAGATTTTCTGAATTCCAATCAGAATAGCTTCAGATTTGGGGGAAGGAGTGGACGAAGTCTCACGATGGCACTTTCTCAATTAATTCGGGATGTTTCGCATTCCATTCACCCTAATTACAGCACGATTGTTCTATCTGTCCATTAAGAGAACTGTCGCCGCCAAATTGTCTAGTTTACGGGGGTCGCTATAGCAACTGGTTATGCTAGGGAAGATCCATTTCGAATAGGAAGAATCCAACGGAAGTCGGAGTGTTTTTATTCTTGGCTCTAGTTTGGGGCGGAACACATTTCAATGAACTTCTACCTACTAGAAATGGATTCTTCCTACAATAACCTGTTTCTATAGCGACCGCAGTAAACTAGACAATTTGACAGCGACAGTTATCGCCGCGGACAGACAGTACACATAATGGAAGAGAATAATATTCAAAGATATTGCGTTACAGAATAACTACTATTTACTATAATAGGGAGATTATGACTTCAACTAGACATATTGTAGAAATTGAGGAAAAGTTCTGAAGAATCTGTTCTGAAAAGTTCTGATTTTTAATTATGTATATAGTTAATATTTTTCATTTTTTTAAATTATGAAATAATCATTTATAATCAAAAAGGGAACAATGGGGAACATATTACTCAAAATCGGAATATTGTTTCAATGTGGGACAATGAGACAAAATGTAGGATCTCCCGTTTGTTCCGGGATGTCTTGCTTTCCATTCACTCTAATGATAGCGCGAGTCCGCACTTAACGGAAAGGAATAATATTCAAAGGAATTGAGATACTGACAAAATGTTATTTACTATACCAAGAGAGATTATGACTTTTGCTATACATATTCTATGTTTCATAAGAATTAGAAAAGAAAATTGTTCAAAAGCTATTGTTTTAATTATATTTTAGTCAGTATTTTTAAAATTTTTTAATATGAAATAATTATTCATAATTAAAAAGGGAACAATCTAGAACATTTTACTGAAAATAGAGAGACTGTTTCAAACAGGGATAATGAGACAAAATCCACAACAGTCCCGGCTGATCCATGGCAATTAGACAAAATCCACGTCTGTACCGGCTAATCCAGGACGTCTCATAATTTTACTCGACCCGGATTTTCGACGCTGGAATACTTTTTTTTATATAATTCATCAAATATTTAAAATGCTTTCCAAAAGAGAAAAGTGTTCGAAGTTTCAGTGAAAACAATCCTGGCCAACAAGATTTAAAAAAATGTTTTTAATCTCAGATAATATTAAACAATGTCTTCAATAAAAATATCAGATGTGTAATTGTTGATACAGGCGTAGTCAAGCAGATGAATCCTAAATTACGATATTTTTGTTCTGAATAGGCCTTCGAGAAATTGCTGTGCATCTGCAGCTCTATGAGTAAATAACCTGACACTGAGTGACGGTGTGGCCTTGATGACGATTAGACGTAAGGAAAAGCAGAATGAAAGAAATGGCTATTTCGATACTACAACGGCACTGCTATTTTTGATTGATGAAAAAATACGGAAATGACTTCACACTTTCCGGATGCCGTCTACTACTCTTACATTTTTTCAAATACTTATGTAATGAGATATGTGTGTAGAAGACTCTCGTTCACATTCTTCTAAATTTCAAGACCCGCGTACTTTTTTCTGATTTATTCAACTTTTTTACTCTACGAAAGTTCCAAACTAGTGAACTTTTTTAAATGATTATGTATCTCTTGAATCATCAGTAGCATGTGTTTTGTGGTTGTTTATAACACAATACGTTGATGAAACAGAAAAAGTTCAGAATCTGAAGAACATTTTAAGGTATCGCTTTTCCTTCATATTGCACAGAAATTTGAAACCTATAAGATACAGACCCTCCCCCCTTACTTTTTTCTTTTTAAGTATGCTTGAATAAAGCATCGAATAGTCATATTCTAAATTTATCCTTTGGAGTGGTTAAACCCTGTGGGGTTTTAAAAACATTTTTTTCTGGCAAGCAGCTATTAAACAATGTTAAAATTGGCTTGCAAAAATGAACTTTGGTGTGCATCTGTAATTGTAAACGCATACCAAAATGCAGCTGCGCCTGTGATAAATCAAATTTCGTTTCCTATAGTGTTTGTTTATTTTTATACTTTATTTTTTCTTTTATCCTTTTATTTCTTATTTATTTTTATCTTTTATCCTTCCCTCTTCATATGATTATGCTTAAGCATTTGAGCAGATGTAACCCAAAATGCGATATCTATGAGAATTTTAATACAACTGCAACAGTTTATTTTTACTAAAGACAGAACGTCGTGATTAAAATATAATTTCTGGCAGGGAATGTATTCTTTTCTGAAATATTATTACTTATGAAACTTTTAAAACTTCTGAAGTTAACTTCGTTCCGAGAATCCAATACGAAGATATTAATAGATTTGTATTGAAATCAAAGGCCTTTATCAGAGCGAATTTCAGATTTAAAGTTTGTCTTCTTTTCAAACTTACTACAAAAATATAATCCATTCATAAATACAGCAAACGAATGGGTTGTAGCGTCTTTAGCATCCAGGAAAAGAAAATTTTCTTCTATTTACAACCCTAAGCTGTCTCTATATTTGGAGTGCAGGTGGCAGCTTTTTAGAACCGTGTGCTTTTCTGTACTTTGAACAATGCATGTGCAGGTGCAAAAATTCTCCTCCTTTAAAATGGGTTGTATCGACGGTGGGGTGCTTTGAATAATATATTTCCATTGAAATTTTGCCTGAGTAGAGAAAAAAGCGGATATCCATTTAGCTGGTTCTTAAAACCGATGCTTTAAATAGGTGAATCTTACCCCTTTCATGCTTTCATGTACCCTTTGTAAAGACATGTTTTGTATAATGGAAGGAGAAGAATGTACTAGTAGGTGTAGTGTCAATTTACTAGTACATTCTTAGCTTTTTCTCTCTTTTTCTTTGTTAATCCTTACCTAATTGCTCCATTTACTCTTCTAAAATACTTTTTTCGTAAGAAAAAAGTGTTCTCGCCATTATTTTTAGCAAGTTTTTTTTTAACTCTTCTAAGATACGGACACTCATAAAATTGAAAATAAAAAGGGACAAATACAACAACATGTCAGTCTATTAAGCGTAATTTGACACAATCAGAAAGCAAAAAAGAAAACAAATTAGAACCAAGTGGTTTAACTAAATTGACCCTACGATCCAGATTAGCCAGCACAGTCGAAATTTTCAACTGTTAATCCCAGATTTGTCTCGATTTTGAATAAAGTGCCCCAGATTTGTCTCGATTTTGAATAAAGTGCCCCAGATTTGTCTCAATTTGAATAAAGTGTCCCGAAATTTCTCGAATTTTATTTCTAAACAATCAGCTAACATTAAAAATTTTTTAAAAGATAGTTTAACGAGATTTTATGTGTTTTTAATGGCTTCTGAAGAATTCTTCTTCACAACTTTTACTCTATGTAGAAAATGGCCAGTCTAATGTAACCAGTGTGAATGAAATTTTCACAAGGAAAGATTAAAAGAAATCAGTTCATCCTGCCTTTTTTTCAATTTTTAATAGTTCGATATTTTCATCGTTTTGGAAAAAAAAATTGATTTTGTTCGACTCCGTAACATATATTCCTTATCTCCTCCTCCCCTCCAAAAAAAGTATATCTAGTGTCGATGGTTGCATGTCAGGATTCTACAGAGTCCCGGATTGAAGCTTAGAAAATCTGGCTGATTTAATTTAACCAAAACATTGATAAATAACTTTTAATTATCCAGAGTTAATACTACAATATCAAAATGCTAGTATAACAGCCATGATATTTAGTTAGTGTGAACTTTAATTCAAACTGGGGATGAAGGCCCTTGTTTCTGAAAATTCCTAAACTCGTCGTTCATAGACGATGTCATCATCATCAACAGCCATGATATTCATCCGTTTGGGTTCGGTTTTGTTCTGCCAAGATATTTATAGTATCAGATAATGACATTCCTACTAAAATTTTCATCTAATTGAAAATTTCTTTATTTTGAATCTGATATCTATTACTTGGACGCTTACCCTATTTAAGTAACAAAAATGAAATAAAATACCATTGTTTTTATTCTTAAATCAGCTAGTACACTTATAAACATTAAAAATGTTTAGTAAAATCGGGAAAGAATTAGTTTCGATAACGCTGCTTCAATTTATGTCTCGAAAATTAACGTTACTAAGTTAGTTCCTTGCGATTCCCGCAGGAACTTCCTTCAAAACTCAAGCTTAAACTCGAAGAAAATACGTCAAAAGACCTAGCAGACAATTTTTCTATTAATTAATAAAATTAAATAATTTTTAATTAAGCATTGTAGCATAATATCTGCAGCTTGAATTATATTATGCATTAGTTTTTCTGATGCAAATATTTATCAAAGCAGCGCACGTCTTCTCAGAGGTTTGCTGAAGTTTCAATGTTTACTCAACGTGGAATGGCCTAATTTTCTAGCACATCTTTATGCAAACTAGCGCACGAGGCAGCACTGTGAAAAAACAAAGATAAGCACCTGGAGCTTATTGCTTCCTGGAAGCGTGTAAGTTGAAGAGAGATTTGGGATGCGTTTTTGCATTATTTTTATCCATTTTGAAACTCAAGTGAATGACTCCGTATGCCTGTTAACATGATAATGTTTATAGGTTCAATACTATCTGCAAATTGTCGAATGACTCCGCATACTTGTTAACATGATAATGTTTATGGCTGGATGCTATCTATAAATTGCTGGATGACTCCGTATACTTGTTAAAATTATAATGTTATATGGGCTGGATGCTATCTA
>BGPR01000732.1:33168-80650 GCA_013235015.1 Araneus ventricosus | reverse complement strand
CGTATACTTGTTAAAATTATAATGTTATATGGGCTGGATGCTATCTATAAATTGGTGTGACATGCGACATGCATGATGCAAAAATCGTTCCAAAAGATCTATATGGTAGGCTGTCGAAACTAGAGCTACCAAATTTGGCAGGTAGTTACTTCTTGTGTAGTATGTTCACAATAAGAAAGGATTTTTTGAAAATTTTAATTAGATTTCTAGTTACAAATTATTCGAAAATTTAACATTTTTCCTCATTAACTTCGGAGCATATAATGACATAAAATCTATTTTCACACCACTTTAAAATTTAAAAAATAGCCTTTTAGTAATACCAATTTTATTTCCGTTTAATTTTTTTCTCTAATTTCAATAATTTTTTAAAAATATTTTACGACAATACACTTTATTGTTTTAGTTAAACAAGCGCTTCAACGCCGATCTCAAATACATTTCTGTGTGCACATTATCGTTGTTATGTAATTAAGAGTTAATTTTTAAAAATAATATAAAGACAGGAGAATGAAACCTATAACATTATCATGATACGATTTTTCGGACTAGAAATCCTTAGAATCTCCTTTAATTTTTTAAAACATGAATTGCTAAAATACATTTTTGAAACAATAAAAATGCAAAAATAGCATTATAGCAATGTTAGTGTGGAGGTTCGCTTTTGAGTTTTAATTTCTGATAAAGGTGAATAACTGCCAAAATTTCAATTTAAGAAAAGCTTATTAAATAGTCAGAAAAAAGCAAAAAAAAAAAATACTTTTAACTCTTTTTATGAATGAGCTAGAAAAAAATCAGGCAGATGTATATTTTTAAAAAGTTAGTCTATCTAATAAAAAAATCCAAAAATCGATATTTAAAGAAAAAAATAGTCCACACTTAGGAACTCTTCCTTAAATTACTTTTTAAGAGCATAAAAAAACGATCAGTTTGCCTCCACTTTTTCTAACCGTTATGTCATAATCGATCTTAGAACTTGATGGAGCAGATCTAAACCTCCTTCTCGGGCAGGGAGAAAAGTGGGTTTCATCGCGTTAGATAAACAATACAAGCAAGATTAGTAAACATCTTTTTTTTTCATCGTATCGCAACACTAGCAGGTATTGAAATTTTTGAGTACTCTTCCATCAACTTTTCTGTACACTTCCTCATACGGATGACATTTATAGTGTGATCAAAAGTGATGTCGCCTATGTGTAGGGTTGCCATAATTGCCAAACAATGATACGGGACGTTTAAGTGCTAAATAAATAAAACATGAAAAAGTGGGTAGGTAATGGTTTATTTTACTCTGATAAAAAATAAATCAAGCTTATTCAATCTAAAAAAATGAACACATAGAGTAATAAAAAAGATGCAAGGCTAATCCTTTTTAACCCAGTCATATTTTAAAGTTGGTTTTACTTTCTTAGTTATATCATTTTCTTCTTTCACATAATTATAAAATTGGGCGCAAGTCATTTTAAAAATGTTATAACAAATAAAAACTGCTTCTATTGTCTCCAATGACACCCTGTTTCTTTCGTACGACCATTAAGTTGACATTAAGGAAAACATTCTCTCCATATTTGATCGTGAACTGAAATGGCAAATAAGTATTCGCATTGCTTTATTAGACATGTCTTCTGATCAATATACTTTGGATCTGCAAAAAACTTCAACCATTTCTCTTTCATACTCAGCTTCATAGATGCTTCGCAATTTTAGTTAGTATTATTCTTCTCTAAATAATCTTTTAGAGTGGAGTTTAGGGAGAAAACAGGAGAAATAGTAATGCGAGACTGAGTAGTGAAATACGGTGACAGTCCCATATATACGGGGCGTATGGTAACCCTACTTATGTGTTATGCAACGAGTGTTCTCGATTGACATCCATAAGAGCATTCAAAATTGTGTTTCCCATTGAATGGGTTTGTCATTGTTGACTTTTGATTTCATAACTTTGACGTTTTTCATTGATAACTTCGGAAACTATTTTAAAAATTATTTATTATGTTAGGTTGATTACCGTGTTCTTTTTCATTCAATTTACGTAATCTTTAAAAAAGCATTTTTAATTATAGCCGCGATATTTTTATGTATTTAATATGGTCAGGCAACAATTAAAGGTAACTATGATATTTTCATTCAAAGTGAAGGGCAACGCGCGTGTTGAAAAAAATCTTTGTGAATACGGTGTTTTTATTGTTTTTCTTCATAGTATAGTGAAAAAAACCGAGTATGTATTTTGAAAAGGTGCCTTTTCTCGTTCAAGTATTTGGCCCAAACTTTGTTAGAGATCTATAATTTTGGTTTTAATACCACATGCAAAGCTTCAATTACTGTGCGTGCTGCATTATTGATTTATCGTCTTCAGATACACGCAGGCAAATGCACAGACATGATTACAAAAGTTGTTTTTCGGACTCAGGATGGTATGATACGTGGGAGATTCATCAAAATAAAAAAAATCAATTTTTTGTCTATTTCAATGCCTTCTGCCTGCATGTTTCGTGTAGGAGAATGTAAAAATGAGATGCATGCTCAGATGCGATTTTGATATTGATATGCAGTACCGTCCTTAACTTCTTTCAAACAGCGGAAACAATTTAGAGTAATCGATATAATCAGATCATTAAGACTTTTCTTGCCGTGCCTGCTTTCAGCAAGATTATGAGAGTTAGGTGCATGAAAAATGTTGAACTGAGTTAACAGTTAACCCAGCCTGAGTTAATTCAGTGAACAAATTAAAAATTCACTATTTTCTAATCGTGTATCATGAATAAAATTACATTGCATCAAATGTATGCATCGTTTTCAGAATTATATAACCCTGCTCTCGTTTGTTAACTTTGCTCTTGAATGACTAAGTTGCTTATGATACATATATTGATTTTTGTATGGTACTATTTTTCGCTTTATTTTTACTATTTAATGGGGAATACTCGTCCTTGTATGCCAGTTGCAACTGCTTTTTTTTTATTATTTATGATTTTGTTGCACTGTACTGTGTTATTTTCTTGCTTCATTTGTTTTCTTTTCTTTTTATTATTATTCTGTTTTTTAATGATGTTTAGTTGTTAATCAAGAAACTGTGTACAGCAGACTGGTCATTAATTGCTAACTTTAGAGTTTTCGTAACTAGAATTGATTAATTTTAACATATATTTTATGAAACAGCGTACCTTGTATCGAATTGTTGTACTTCGAATATCGACGGTGAAGGCGTTCTTCGGAGCTGCTAGTGGCAGAAATTTGTACGTCCGTATAAAAAAAAGACAGGCCAAAACCCTAATTATTTTAATATGTTACTGAAGAAATAGTTAAAAAAAAGATAAATAATGAGATGAGACCTATAACTGTTACTAGGTTCCTTTATATTTATTGTTATTAAATATAGAATTCTCGTTTTAAAGTTCTTAGAAATAAAAAGTTCTGAAGACAGTTTCTTGTGTACCTCATTTTTAAACTTCAGCTTCGTCTCAAACTGAATCGATACATAACATAGCGCATCCAACGCGCATTTAAAAACATAAGTCATATCTCATTCATAAAATTTTGTGTAGTTATGATAATTTAAGAAAGGGAGAGACAGGAACCGACATACCGAAACTTTGACGTATTGTCGGTGCCTGTCACGCCCATCCTTAAACCACATACTTCCGCTTCTCTATTGCAGTTACTGCTGAGTATCGCTAACATTTTAGTAGTTTGTACGAAGAAATGAGCACTCAGTCAAACAGCTTGAATTTTAACAGTTTTACTTGAATTTCTCTCTTTACTTCTCGTGTACAAAGCAGCCATAGTTTTTTTGGTTTGGTTTAGTTTACTTTTTGTAATATTTACGTCCCATTTTAAAACACCACCAGGGTTATTTTGGGACGTACTTCGTAATTTGGAACGGTGATCAGATGACGAGGATGACTCTGAGCCGGAGTACACCTGAGTCTTTTTTGGAGTAAAATTCGAAAAAGGCGAGAAAAAAATTAAGCCAGAATACATAACTGAAATTTTAGATATTTTCAAAAACATTTACATTTCTTAATCATGCTTTCTGATACAAAGATGTGCTGACCGCATTTACTTGAACATTCCGACGTGGAAGAAAGCCTTCACATAAATTTTTAGTGTATCTATACCTTCAACAAACTTTCATGAACAACATTCATTCAAATAGTGAGAATTCAAATATTTTAAGGACAGTTTTTTGCTTTTCATTTTTGATAATTGCATAATTGATGAAACTGATTACAATTTTAAAACATATTCTTTCGTGAAGCACACTATGAAATATAAAAATACAAAATATTTATTTATAATGAGAACACTTCTTTCATTCAGAAACACTTCTTTTCATTCTTAAATTTTATCTGGATTTTTCACTGAAAATAACTGTTTTATTATATTATAGTATGAATAGTTAAGAATCGAGAAACAAGCGTTAATGTTTCTCAATTTTTTTCGTTTCTCTCTATGGATTGTTTTAAACAATCAGTTATTCTAAAATTCAATATTTTTACAAACCCTACTCGAATTTTTCAAGAAATCCTGTTTGATGAACCAATAATACTCATTTGTCCTTACACATATCTTCTCTCTCTTTCTTGTTTCTTTATAAAGAAACATTATTAAACTTTATTCTTAAAGTTTGTCTTTGTTTCATTATTATCAGTCAGAATTCTCGTTGACAGTACGCAGAATGCTATAAGTGACCGCATTACCGTTGGTTGACATAATGCATATTCCTATGCCTCTTAGGACTAGAGTGATAACTCCATAAAATGAAATAACTTTAATCTATATATTAAATTTATATATTATTTTAACACAAAATATCGATTACTATTGCTTCGAACCATATTCTTTTCAAATCTATTACTTTTTAAAACATGGAGATTATATTCAGATATATTTTTCCGGGCGAAGATATACACTTTGTAATGTTTTCCACACTGTCGATTTGAGTTGTTACAGACTTATAGTTGGAGAGTTAATTTAACAGAAGGCATGCTAACATTGTATTTGCTTGAATTTAATGCAATGCGCTGTGCTTGTGGATTTTGCAGGTTTTAAATGCCATGTATAATGCTATATTCAACATTATATTGTCCGCAACATCTTAATATTTAAAGACTGCATTTACAGCTAAATTTTCAGTGAAAATCCAGTAGTTGAATTAGAATTGAATTCATTTATCTAATTGAGAATCAATCATCATTTTATGGATTCCAACTTCCAATTGTAAATTGTATCAAAATACATGCACTTAATCAAAATTAAACCAACTACAACCCCTTGCACAGCATTTTTCTTATAATGCAGTAATTGATTTTAGCGTAATGCTGAACTAGAATTTTTTCTGTAATGCTTCGCAAAAACAGCTATAACGCAAAATATATATTTTGGAGCTAGTTTCCCATTGCAAAACAGCATATAATTAATTCTACACGAGAAGTGGTGTTCATTTGCTTTACTTACATTTTTGCCTTTTTAAATTAATTTTGAATAATTTGTAATAAATGGATAAAGCAATTTATTTATTATGTTTTTAGAAGAAGAAAAAAAGTTTTTAAAAAGAAATTTAATTATTCAAATACAGAATTTGAATGAATTAATTTTAGTTAAAATTTGTTATTTTTTCAACAGCCGTTACGCACTTTTATATAAATTTACCTAATTGTGGTTGACAAATGAAAAATCATACAGTGTATGGTTAGACAGGCTACAGTTATCGGTAAAGGTATTCCCGAGAGAAATAATAATTGATACGCGTTCAATAACTCATACATAGGGATATAAAAATAGTTGCTGCATACGTATATTAACCCGCTTACCTCGGAGAGGTAGAAGGGATACGATAAAACGAAGCGAGATTGTGCCAGGTTGGGTGAGAATGTGCCGACATGATTTGGCTAATGGCGCCCGGAGCACAATATGTACTTTTCAGAACCCTCTAGCCTAATTCTGCCTAGATTTCTGCCTTTAGAAACGTTAAATATACACAAAATCAGGGTCTTCGAGGTTCTCCCCTAGACTAGCGCCCGGGGCATTTATACCTCCCTTGCTCACCCTTCGTTTTCCCACTGTGACCCAGTGCACACATTCGATTTTAACTGGACAAACCATTAAAGGCGTGAAGTACATTGATAACAGCTAGATACTGCCGGGGCCGCCGCGACCAGCATTCATTCTAGTTTTTATTATAACATTCAACTAGTTTTTTTATTTCTGTCTCTAGGCGGCCATGGTACTGCACACATATCTTCCGCGAGGCTGCGGTGCCTGAAAAGTAATTATCGGCCATTTTGATCAGCATTTTTTCCAAGAAACCGGAACAGAACCGGATCGGTAGTTAAGACTTACAGTACGGTATGCGTGCACTACCCAACTGCTATCAATGTACTTCAAGGCGCTAATCGCTTCTCCGGCATTTTGCCACTAGTGACTTGTCCGGTTAAAATCGGATGTGTGCACAGGGCCCGCAACAGTAAAAGTCAGTGGTCACTCGGGTCGCCAATTGTATCACGCAGTTTTTCACTGTTAGACAGGAGAGTGCAACATGTTTGCACATTCTCACCCCAGCTCGTACATTCCTTATACCATTCTCTGGTATTTGGTCTTTTTCGCAAGCTTTGCATGTAAACCGTGGCGTTACTGCAGCTTTTTTCGCCCGAAAAGAACTTTCAGTGTGTCGCCCTTCCTTTACAAGTTGCATAAACCTCAAAATACAAATAATAAATTCCAGGGGGGGGGAAATGATTTAATTACGCAATTCGTCGTTTGCGAAAAGATCTGCTCAAGATCTCTGCAGATAGTTTGCGAAATTGCGCGTTCACCACCAGACTTTCTTTCACATATAGGCAATTTACCGAAAAAGTCGAAAAATATGAATTAACACTTCGGAAGCGGGAAACGTAAAACTACGTTTTCCTCAAATTACCCAAAATCAAAATTTTAATTCAAGAATTTGACTCACTCACCAGTTTAGATAAGCTGGATATGTTAATAGATATCTGCAGAATATATTCACTATTTCTTTAAGGTGTATACGTTGTCTAGATCGAGAACAGTTACGTTTTCTTTTGTAGCTTGCATCTAATTCGCATCCCTCGCGCAATGTTTTAATTGCAATAATTTTTTATGTACAAAATGATTTAATTAGTCAGCTGCTCTTCTTAGCTATAAAATTGTTTTCCTGCATGTCTGACTTCCCCGCAGTTTCGAAGCACGGCCAGGGGCGGGCCGACCCCTCCCCTACGCCCTTTCTAGATACGCCACTGCATATAAATAAAGATCACAAACAACCCGCGATATTTTACTAGGCAAAAAATCATTCGTGGTTGAAGATTAAAGATGAAATATGCCTTTTTTTAAAGTTAAATCTATGTTTTTAATAAAAGAATCACTTACTGATCAATATTGTCACTGAGTTGGTAGTGTTGAGATTTATTATAACATTGCTTCACTCCGTCATCGTTCCAAAGTCTTTTCATTGCATTCAAGACTCCGTCAGAATATTGTTCTTCATCGTATCCTCTATAAATCATTTCACTCACAATCTCTTGATCTCGCTAAAAAATTTAAAGGAACATAAATTGTAAATAATGAGCCTTCGTGAAATGTTGTGGTAAAAAATTTGAGGGATATAAAAAAGAGAGAATTTACTTATTTTATTTCGACAGAAACAAATTCATATGTGATTCAATTTTGTGCTTGTGCTTTCTACGTCCTCTAAAAATCTGTGAGCTAAATTTTGAATCTCCCTGTATAATATGTCCAATATATGTTGTTTCTTCCTAGTAGATTTTAATTACAACCGTAGAAATTTTAGCAACACAGTTATTTGAGTTAGTATTTTTAGAATCTACACCAGAGGTGAAATATTAGGATGTATAGATATATATTATGAAAATCTGACGTGTAAAGTTCTGCACTTAAGAAACTTAAAATATTATTACTCTGTATAAGCAACTTAAAATAGGCAAACCGCAAATAAAATCCAAAGTTATTTTTCATATAAATAATGCTAATCAACTATCTGTTCACTCTGACAGATATTCAGGTTGATCTAGCCAGGTATGTCACATGAAACTCGTTTCATTTAATTATATTGTTTTCCCTCAAAGCAAAGCTTTAATAACAACTTTAAACCCTTAACTGTGTAGTTTTTGTACTATCTGATTAGATGACCCCCTATTTTGAGGATGTCTTATCGTATTGAATCAACTACATGTCCATAGAACACTTGAGATGTTAATTGATTACAAGTCATTTCTGTATCGATTTATAACGTCTATGAGTGACATAATTTTAGCTTATAATTTTGAAAATGGCATAATTCGATGCACGAGTTAAGCTCGGGCAAAACTGTTAAGAGATTAAGCTTCACAGTACCAATGTACTGATATGTAACAAATACTAATAATAAAGTACTTACTCTTCTTTCTTCACTTTCAAAATTTAATCCCAATCCGGGCATAGCTTCAATAATGGCCATAAGCGAATGCATTACGTTGCTGTATATCACAGGCTTGTACTGTTTATAGTCATAATAATTAAAGCCCCCTTCATGGATTAGTCTGTAAAAGAATAAAAGAAAATTACAAATTTAAGAATACCCGGATGTTTGCAATGTGAATAAATCGGAGCATGTTTTATGGGCCCATTTTATCAAAAAATGTGTGCAGGAGTGTCTACGACCCCAATTCAAAAATCTTCAAATCTACCGTTAAGTTGAAATCCGAAATGATTTCAAATAATACAGAATATTAATGCATATGTTATAGTTAAACTATTAATTCATAGGAAAAAAGCTATTTCATGAATTACCTAGTTATTTTCAATCTGTATTTCGTAGAATAACTAGGTATTTCATGAATTATCTAGTTATTTGCAATTTGTAATTTCGTAGAATAACTAGGTATTTCATCAATTACCTAGTTGAATACTTAGTTATTCTATAAAATAATTAAATTATATGCTTTCACGGTAACACGTGCACACATATTTTCGAACATTTTCCTTAGCGTATCAAAAACTATACATAATTTTAAATTTATTATTTCAATTAATTTTTAAAGTTTTCATTAACTTTTTAATTAATTTATAAAATCAGTTAAACTAATTTATGCTTCCCTCAATCATTTTAACAGGTTATGGAGATGAAGAACTGCTATCAGGAACAGAATGGTTTATGGAATGTAAAAAATTTTGGTAAACTGTCCAGTTATTATACAAATTATCCCTAAATTCTTTATCAACATGAATTTTCTGACCCAATACTCCATATATATTATTATTAATTGAAAATACATAATATTTTACAATTTGCAAGTCCAGGCTAGCAATGTGCCTTGGCTATCAATATGAATATATTTTATACATTCAGGTACAATACCACCCTTATAAGTGATTGAATTAGGAAGATAAAGAATCTTCATTTTGACAAATCCGGAAATCCCAAATAATAGAAAGCAAAAATAGGCGGACTTTCTGATATATTTGGAAACAACTCCAGTTGTCTATGGATTGGCCTATAGCTCAGAGAAAGAAGAAAACAACAGTTCGCCTATGATGTGAGCAGATACAAACACAAAATCAAGGTTGAGAATATTTTCATACGTAATTTTAAGAAAGGCCGTAAAATGATATCTTGCGCAATATTTTATAGAGATAAGTTTAAAATTGTAAGAAATAATGATTTGCGAACTCTTAACAATTTTATCCATACTAAAATACTACATAGCATAGAAATAAAGATAAGAAATAGATTTTTTGATCTGAATCAATCTGAATATTTGTGAAAAAAGCAATTTTCGTATCATGTATATTAATATGCATAAGTAAGTAGGCAATGCATCAAGTTTTAAAAGTGCGTGAAATTAGAGCATTTTGGAAAGACTATTTATGTGATTAATTAAAAAAAAATTAAAAGGAGATTACATAGCATTTACACATAATAATATAAAAATTATAGCAGTATTACTCAAATTAATTTAAACTCTCTACTGTGAGCAGTGATTCATATTTAAGTCACTTACATTCTTTCGCCTAAGAATTAATTCTGAATAATTTAATAATTAATTATGGAAATAATATCCTTATAACATTTTTGATTGGAAATTGGAAATTTTCAATAAAGGAATTTTAATTAATCAATTTTTAATTAATAAATTAAGTTTCATATTAATTTTAGCTCTGTTTCCGATATTTCTTATGCGCATTGATTTTCCTATTTGTGGCTAAAAAATAAGAAAAGTTATGCAAAGGAGGGCTAAATTGCTACTTCGCGAGCGTTTGATTTTATTTTTAAAGAATTTAAATAAATTCGAGCTTCATGCTTCAGTTTGGATCAGGTGAAAAACCGTCACGTCGATTTCCCCCGAAAATAAATAACGAGAAAAGTGCGTGAAACCGTCTCATGATTGACGCTAAACGGTATAAAAGGAGAACAAAAGCTAGATTTAAAACTTATTTATTTCGTATCATGCCATATGCTCTCAAACTCGAATCTTCGAAATGATTTATTACTTTCTCCAGTCTAAGAAACAATCAGAACCACCAAAAGAAAAAAAGTATTGCTGAAAACATACTTTTTTTTCAACATTTCCTCTAAAACAACAATTCTACCTTTTAAAACACTGAAGAAACAAAAGTTGCGAAAAGAGATTTTGTGCATCACGCAACATGGGACCCGGGGCGCACGAGATACTCAATCCCCTTTTGACAGAAATGATTTGTTTCCATCCCTGGGATAGAGGTCCTGGCAGGGACGAACAAATAAGGTTAACAGAAAAACATTCAACCCTATTCCCCCTTTTAGTCTATTTATTCAATTCGAGAAGAAAATAATAAAGTTTCCTGACATATAAAGTTGCATCGGGAAGGTTTCTTTTTTTTAATGTTATGCATATGCTAAAACCTCAGAGAGATTCAATGTTTTTAAAGTAGCTATTCAAGATTTTGTGAAGCAGAAATCCGAGGGGATGTAACATCTGCTTGTCAAGGTACGGAACATCCCTGCTCAGTAAAGGATCTGAAATAAAAGTAGTAAACACTCTTTTGGGGAATAAACGAAAAGTTTCGTGATTTTTGTATGAATTTTTAACATGTCACTAGTGAAAAACAAATGAATTGGATAATACTTAGCTTAGCTTTTTGTATAGATAATTATTTATTATTGATATTTATCTCTCAGTTTTTAAAGTATTTTCCATTTGGTTTGTTTGGGATCTACCGATTAAACTTTTCATTCTTAGCGAACAAAATCAATTTTGAAAACTTTATTCTTTTCGGTACTCAGTCATATATCAACATGAAAACTGATATATGCTTTAAATTTTAAATTCAGTTTTATATATTACTCTATGTTTAGCGTAGTATAACGATAACGATATCTGACTCTCTCGCTATAAAACTCTAACACTCACCTACACAATCAATTTAATTTGTAATTATAAATAAGATTTGATTGCCACACATAAAAAATAATTGAACTACATGCTATCCAGAATGTTTTTGTGTGGATAAATATTTTCATTGATACATTTCTCAGTGTCAAAAACATTTTAAGTTTTCATTTTAAGGTGTTTCCCATTTGGTCTATAACAATCAATTAGATTATATTAGTGATGAGTGACGGAGGAAAAGTCATTTCGTTCATGACCTCCAGGACAAATTTTCACTAATACTTTTGCTATAATACCAGCAGGTATTAAGCTACTTCTTGATTTTGCAGTATTAAAATCAGTTAAAAAATCTTCTAACATATAACTCTCCATTTTTAAATTAGCATTTTGTCCTATTAAACCACACATATGTTTAATAAATTAGATTATCATTTCTTATTCAAATGGTTTCTATCTCTATAACAAAAATTAATCTTTTTTCCTTTCTAATTATTTCTTGCCATCTCTCTCTCTCTGCACTTTTCACACGTTGATTTCACCGGTGTCAAACGTCCTTCCGATGGTGTGACGTGGAAGTTTGCAGATGGTGCCTATTGAGTGTATTCCTCATCAACTGATCAGAGTTCAAAATTGCGAGATCAGTCTCAAAATCGGTTTCGTATAGCTTCAAACTGAGATGTAAATCTCACTAAACCTTCTACAGTTTAAATTAGAAATTTTTAATCGTTGCTACTTTTGCATCAGATCACTAGCAGGGCTGTCTTAACAAATTTAAGCGCCCTGGGCTAGAGTAATTTAGCGCCCCATCAGAATCGTAACTAGGAATTTGAGCGCCTGTGGCCTGACGAAAATACCTACCTAATAAAATAATCGAGGAGCAAAAATATCTCCTGCTGTCTGAATACCGCCTTACAACTCCGCAAATCAGCGGCTTTTTAAAAGAGGATTTTGCAAGCCAGCTCAAGCCACCCTTGATCATATACATCAGAGGTTCCCAACCTGTGGTACGCGTACCCCTGGGAGTACTCAAATTCAAAGTCGGTAATGGCGGACGCAAGAAAACATAAAGAATTAAAAAAATTACAGAATTTTGTTCCTTGCGGAAAAAGCATTTTCGACTTATGCATATATTAAAAATAAATATCGCAATAAGCTTGACGCAGCTCCAGACATAAGATTATCTCTGTCTTCATTTGAACACAATTTTATAAAACTCAGCTCCAAGAGGCAAGCTCAAGGATTGCATTGAAATTTCCTTCCACATGAATAGCTGATTATTATGAAGTGTAAATTTTAGCTATTCTAAGAAGTTAATGTGAAATTATTAGAATACTGATTTCATTTGTTTTGGCTTTGAACTAATACTATTGCAAAAGTGGGATAAAATGCAAAACCAAAAATAAGTGCTTCAAAAAGTACTCTTAAGATTACCTAAATTGATAAAATCGTCTTTGCATAAGCGGATAGTTGGGGGAGGGGGCATATGACAGAAAGGGGTACGCGAAAATAAAAAGACTAATCAAGGGGAACGCGAAGGAAAAAAGTTTGCAATTGCAAATTAAACATACACTTTTTCTAACGAGGCTTTTTTAAGAATCCCTTTTTGTTTATAATTAAAATTTAATAATTTTGCAATATTAAATGTTTGCTATATATAATAGTCCCTGTTTTTTAGCATATTAGTACTCATCAACAAGTAATTAATCATATTGAAAACTAGCCTATTAATGTTTTGTGTTTATGACTGTTTATGTGTGTTATAGTAAAATAACAAGTTTTTGATTATAAAACAATCCTAAATATAATATTTTTAAATTAAATTACTAATATAATAGCCCAGATCTCTCGGTAACGCTCTGACGTCACCAACAATAAAATTCGAGCCATATCACTGCGAGACGTTAAACAGCATAATTTCATTGTTATAGAACCTAAATTTCAATAATTTTAAATTTAAAAGAGTAATTGTCGTTCTAATTTCAAATTTAATAGTTTTTAAATAGTGATATAAAATTTTCTATCGATTGATATAAAATTTATCTCTCTATGATCAATAGTTTCCGAGAAATTTTAAATTATATTAATCATATATTTCAAATTAATTTTCGTTTTTCAATAGAAAGTAGTAAATTACGTAGTGGTATATCATGCGCGTGATATAGTTTGGACGCCACGATGCATCTCATTATTTATTGCAATCGTGATAATAAAATTTGATAATATTTGTTGGCAACGTTTGACAAGCAGAGAAGTGCTTTGTTTTGAAACTAGATTTTCTATCTTTCTAGATTATATCTACTAGATTTTCTAGATTTTTTTTTAGACCAAGAGGTTTTTTGAATAAAGAAATATGTAAATAATATGTAAATAAAAAATATATTTCCTGTCATATAACATATGTTTATTTTATTTGTTTTCAATCAATTTTAAACATTTCTCTCGCATATATATTTATTTAAACACGTCAAACTTGACGGGAAATCTCTCGAATGAATAGGCAATTTGCACCCGTCATACCATGACGGGCGATTTTTTAACAAAATAATAATATTAAAAGTTGGTTTGTATATTATTGTCCCAGTATCGAGCATTCCAATATTTTTCAATAAGTAATTGATTATGAAACAATCCTAAGTATAATATTTTAAAAAATAAATATATATATTATTTAAAATTTGAATGCATATAATTGTTCCAGTATCGAGCATATCAGTATCCATCAATAAGTTTTTAAACTTATTGAAACCTAGCCTTTCATTGTTATGTGTTTGTCCCTGTTTATATTTGTCATAATTAAATAACAAGTATCTGATTATAAAACAATTCATAATATAATTGCAGAAGTGTATTAATTTTCATTTACATCCATTTTATCATTATATTCTTCTCTGTTTATGTATAGTTAAGTTCCCTTTTATGTGTTTTTTTATATCTCGATGTAATTTTTTTTGCTTACGCTTTTCAATAAAGTTTCACACATACTAATCCAACCGACAGGGAGCCGTCTAGGCTCCGAGTTCGGGGCTATACTGTGGTGTTATGATAATTTTGACCGTTACATTATTAAAAAAATATTTTTTCTATTATGTTCAACCTATTTATTTAATGCAAAAATAAAACAATTGAAAATCAAGATAAATTTAGCATACTAAATTTTTAGGTGCCCTTGGATCAATGGAGCCCAATTATCCCAATGGATAAAACGGTCCTTATTGCTATTAACCCTTTCAAGTTTCGTTTCGAAAATTACCAAATTTATTTCGAAAATGGGTATTAGATTAGTAGCTGATCGTAAATATGTAAAAGAAAAAAAAATTAACAATTTTTACTTTCAAGAAATATGTGGTTCCACAGTGAAATCAATAAACGATAACGGGCTATTTTTTCTCCGAATAAGTTATCAACGACATACAAATTAAACTATGTATTTAATTTATAAGTATACGAGAGTATTCGGGATATTGAGCCTTCATAAAATTCCATATTACTTTCGAAGATTCAATTTTAAAAAATATCAGTTTGTGCAAAAACCCTCATCATTTTGTTTCTCTTGGAGATCGAAAGCAATTTAGCTCTTGGAATACCGATATCTTTTGGAATACTAATGGTATTGAACTGGAATTTTTATATAAGTTTCCCTATATATCTGGCTCTTAAGTTATGAAAGAAAAATGACGCTACGTTTCGCCCATGCGCAGTAATAAAATTCTCAGTGTGTGGTTTCACTGCGAAACCAATGAACGCGAAAGGGTTAAAGACTGTCCTTGTTTGTGTGTGAGTGTTTCTGGTCTTCACTGCGCAATATGCCTTCCTTTTTATTTTATTTATAATTTTTCTCTTTCGCTTCTAGCTTCACTAGTGTAACCATTTATATGAAAAAAGTTTGGCAACAAAAGAATCTAACACCCTCCCTTTATGGAACATAAAAGGTTTATTTTGATTTGCTTTTCTTAAACTTTTCCTCTGCTACTTCATTTTTAAACTTTTAATAGGATCTTAAGACTAATTTTGAACAACCTATTTATCATTAATATTCTTACTTTAGTGTAGTTATATTAATATCCCGTTTCGAAGCAACACAAAGGCTAGTTTGGGACAAACCTCACAATTTTGAACTGTGGTCAGATGACGAGAACGATACATGCGCGAGCCGGCAGTCCTCTCTCCAAGCTTCCGCCCCACACCAAAGTGAGGACATTTGACCTCAGCCGATTTAAGAGTACTTACCCGCTTACATGGCGTTTCTACTATGGAATCGGGTTTCGAACCCGGGACCTTACCATCATGCCACCGAGACCCCTAATTACTCTGCACTGCGCAGTAGTGCATTAACTCATCACTGGCATTTTTACCATCTTCTAAAATTATGATTTTGAATAATTCAATAACTAATTAATAAAATAATTTACTTATTACAGTTTAGACTTGGATTTGGAAATTTTTCATTAAAATTTTTCCAATTAAACAATCAAAGTTTTCTGTGCATTAATTTTAATAAAAAATTTAGGTACTGAATGAATTATTTAATAAAATTTTCCTGTTTCTGTCTTTATTTATATATATATATTCAATGCTGCTGTAGAAAAATATAAAAAATCGTGCACTATAAGGTTAAGAATCATCTGCTTATCACTAAACTATCCCCTCCACTCAAACTACATGTATCTGTTCATGCAGAAATTTGTCTTAACTTGGCTAAAACAAGTGCGCAAATTTTATACAGAGATGTTCGACTCATCTAGATCCCGGAAATGCAGCATCCGAGCAGAGAATGAAGCTAAAAATAACTCGTTAATCCGAATTGATTGAGACTAGGTTCTGAGTGGTTTATCGGATAATGTATCATTTACTTTTAAGACGCTACAGAGCACTACGAAAACTCAATCGCAGTTTATTTTATAGAGTAGATGAATGTTCGCGTCATTAGCTAGCTATAGCGGATGGTACCGCAGTAGCGATGAAAGGTATCTAATGAAAGATACCGTTTGTCCATTGATGAAGAAATTGTGATTTCTCTTTGGTGGTACTTTAACGTTGATGAAACGTAAAATCAGACATTTTCTGAAGCAGCAGAAGAAAAATTTGTTGGGCATTCAGATCTCTTAAATAACTCAGAACTCGCCTTGTGTTATGTAAGTAGCTGACTTGGCAAGAAATAGAATCTTTATATTTCAAAGAAATGTTGATGAAACTTATTATAAAATTTAACAGATTAATAATATAATACAAAAATAAATATATATATAATTTTTTTAAATTAATAAATTTATTAAGTATTTTAATAAAGAATTTTTAATAAATTTTAATAAATAATTTTTAATAAATATATCAAATTTTCGGTCTGATTACATTTTTAGGCTTTTAATTAAAAAATTTCAATCGATACTTTAATCAGTTTTGTATTTTATCAATGTGTTTTCTTTGACCTTTTATTGTCGTTGTTGCGCTACTGGACAGTCTTTAATCTGAATTTTTGTTCATTACCTTATTCTATAATGCTGTATTTCATTCGCTGTTAGATTTCAACAACATTTGGATTTGTTTCCCGGATATCAATTCACGGATTAAAGGAATTATTGAGTTATTCTGTTGGCAAGCAAGTAAAAGTTAAAGAAATTACAGTTTAGAAAAGACTTTTTCGAAAGAAAAGGTAGTTGCACATTTTCACGAGCTTTGCCATTGCATGATGATGGTTAGCCACAATGAGCCGATATAAACTCAAAAACAATAGCTGTTTCATCATTAAGTGATTTGAAATTTAATTTACGAATTAACGTTATTTAATGTGGAAAATATAGTATTCATTACATTCAGATGCCTGAGTAAAAAACACCAGGTAGAACAGTATATTTGATAATTCCTTTATTCGCATTTTTACTTTCAAGTATATGAAGTATTTATTGATAAAATATTCTATTCATCGAAAAATATTTTAATATATCGCGAAAATCAAATATTCAAATATCAATATTGATGAATTTCGCCGTTTTAGAGCTCTATGTTTTATTTAGTTTAGTTATACTAACGTCTCGTTTTGAAGCAACACGAGGGCTATTTTGGGACGGACCATGTAATTTTGAGCCGCGGTCAGATGACGAGGACGACGCCTGGGCTGGCACCCCCTCTCCAATCATCCGCACCACACCAGTGGGAGGACTTTCGACCCACTACATATGATTTGGCGGGCAACAGGCCTACATACACAGCGGAATTGGGTTTCGAACCTGAAACTCTCCGGCACCGAAGCCGAGACCACTAGGCCACCACCCCTTGAGCATGATGAACAATTTTTGAAATTATGTCTAAATATCTCTTTGCCCTTGCATATGCAAACACAATAAGTCAAAACACAACGAGCTAGACAAAATCGGGCATGTTCCCTTTGAACCAAAATTGTTGACCTGTATCAAATTTTGTGCGGATCCCGTAAATGGAAAGAAGTACTTTGATGGTTCATTTTCTTCATTATAAAAAAGTACCACACAATAAAGAGGATCATATTTGCAAAAATGTTTTAATATGCACGTTTCCATCTTGTTGAATAAAAATATAACATTAATCTTTCAATAAATAATATAATTTTTCATCCCCGAAGCCGAAACCACTAGGCCACCGCCCCTTGAGCCCGATGAACAATTTTTGAAATTATGTCTAAATGTCTCTTTGCCCTTGCATATGCAAACACAATAAGTCAAAACATAACGAGCTAAACAAAATCTGGCATGTTCCCTTTGAACCAAAATTGGTGACCTGTATCAAATTTTGTGCGGATCTCGTAAATGGAAAGAAGTACTTTGATGGTTCATTTTCTTCATTATAAAAAAGTACTACACAATAAAGAGGATAATATTTCCAAAAATGTTTTAATATGCACGTTCCCATCTTGTTGAATGAAAATATAACATTAATTTTTCAATAAAAATCATGCACTTAAGGGTTAATGCATTCATTTACTTGCTCATTGCCACTAAGTTCAGCTAAAATATCAAATACATTTCTTTGTAGTTTATTTATAGTGGCTTAAATAAAAACAACTTTTCATTCAAAAAGCATCATATTTTATTCGGACAGTAGTCTACAAAGATATTGGCAGTAAACATCAAAATTAGGCAATCGATAAACAGTGGGAAAGATAATTTTTATTCTTTTAAATGATTTTTATTAATACCCATTTGAGAACGCTTGTTCGCATACAAATTTCAAATAATCTTCAAATAAGTACAATAATACTCAACAATCAATCAAAGTTCGGTCTTTATGTGGAATTATATCATATAGTTGAGAGAAGAAAAGTCCAGGTTTTTTTTTAACTGACCGACCGATCCAAATCTTTTCACTTGATTCTCAAATTCAAACCCCCCAGTGACATCCGTAGAAATATGACTTTAGAATGTAAAATGTGCAGAAATTATAATGCTTACCTTAATTGTTTGACGATTGTGGTTTTTCCTGACCCGCCGATACCTAAAAGAAAAATATTTTTTGTTTAAATGAAGTAAAAAAATGAACAATTAATTCAGTATTGCTATCAAATTATTTCATAAACTGGGTGCTTCTTTTCATTTATTCTATAAAATTTTGTTAAAAATATTGATGTGTAGCATAAAATTAAAATGAAAGACATTTTTATGTTATGTTATACAACATCAAAATATTTTTTAAGGAATATGCTTTATAAAACATCAAAATATGTTTGAGAGTTATTCATTTAGTATTGTATTGATTTTAATCAAAAATAGTCAAGAAAGTCACCTTGTCTCAAAGCATTTTATTAATTTTGCTAAATAATTATATAAAACTGAATTTATTTTTATATATCATTAATAAGTGCTTCATTTTCTTACTTATTTTCTAATTTTTGAAGCCACGACAAGCTTCTTTCCGAACAAAAGCGTGATATTTTTTTCTGTCTGAAAAATTGTCGTGAGAGGAAAAAGTCAAAAACTATGTGATTTGTAAAAAAAAATCTAATATTAAATATTAAAATGTTAATAATTGTAATGTTCTAAAAATTAACAAAATGTTCTAAATATTAAAATGTTACAATTTTTACAAGTTACGCGCTTTTATTCTCACAGTTTCATTTACGCTTACAAAACGAATTATACAAAGAAGTGTAATGGATTGGCATTTTTATTTCGTGAACTGAGCTCTTCTTTGAAAATCAAGTCCTTGCAAGATTCCGATTTGCTGAAATGTAAACAATCACAACATGAAGAAGCAAAACATTGCGTGATGTGAAAGCGCTTTATTGAATCAGCTTTTCTACAAATACTGAAGTTATCTTTCAAAAATATCGCAAAAGGTCAAATATTAGTAAACTTGCACCATTATAAACAAAATAAAGACTTGTCTATGGTATGTTTCGAAATTAATCTCCCATTCATAAATTGCTTGGCCTAATAGACAGTGGCAGCTAGTCGGGTGTAGTCGCCCCCCTACTTTTGCTGGAAAAATTAAATTTTTATTTCATTTTAGCTGCTAATACTAAGAATTATTAAAAAGCAACGATGTCCAGGAAAGTTAGATAAATTTGTAGTTTTTAACTTTTTTTTAAAAAAAACCACACCGGTCCAGCCTATTCGAAAGGGTGTAAAGACTTTAGAAGACAGGTGGGGAAATACATAAGAAATACAAAAAGTCAAAAATATACGACACACACAAAAAAGCACCACAAACACAGCACAGAACGTTACAAACAATGCAGAAAAGGGGCAACAATAAAAGTAAATTAAGTAAACCAAAACACACACACAAAGAAAAGAAAAAAACTTTTAACTTTAACTTTTGTTGTCTACATCTTTACTCCCGAGTACTTTTAGATCTCTATACGTTTTTTGCCCCCCTACTTTTTCTACCCGATCGCCGCAACTGCTAATAGATTTAATGACTACTTCATAATTCACTTCCCTACTATACAAAACTCAAATTAGTTTTAATTTCCTTAGTAATCTTTAACAAGCCAACCAGGAACCTAGTGGGTTAAGGCAATACATAGCTGGCGAACATAAATTAAAGGAGGACGCTTATGGCTTTTGTTCCTCCATCTTTGCTTTAATTCAGAATTATTCAAAAAGACGTAAACTGATGTGCAATTTGGTAACGAATTACTCGCTGTGATCGGTCTGTCTTGCAGGAGGGCTTCCTCCTAGCGAAACACTAATGTGGACCGATTTCCGTTGCAATTATTCCAAGAAAGAAACTTGCATCCATATATTGGAAAAAAGTCAGACTTCTACCTTAGATACTCCAAGGTCTCTTTGACTGACAGAAGATACCATTCTTGACTCGTGGATGAGATTATGCTTGACCATGTGAGATTTGAACCACCACCATTGTCAACAATGTTAAACGAAACCCCAAAGCGTTTCCACCTTCGAATCAATAATATCTACTCAATCGTTTTCACAAACAGAAGACAAAAACTTTTTAACAATGTAACTAAAAGAAAACGAAGCTTGTCATCATTTCTTAAATATTTTTTTAATGAATTCTGAATTTGATTCAATACAGAAATAGAAATTCTAGAATGGGATTTCAATTAATTCTTACTAACTCAATTCCGATTAGGAGCTTATAACATCTCTTATCGAAAATATTACACTTTGAATTAATTTTTCGGTCCAATGAAAGAGAGCCGATATTCAATTCAAAGAATTAGATAGATGAACAAGTAAGACTCCCCCTTATGAATTTAGAAGCAATTTCCTGTGATATTTTATTAGTGTTTTGTATACCTCATGGATACTATATGAGGTGCTCCAGAACCGCTTGTTCTGGATACCACTATCATAATATTATGAAAAATTTTCCTGCTTCATCTCATTGGAGAATAATATTTCACAAATAAGCACATATTCTCATCCTATTAAGTACATATTCTCATCCTATTAATTAAACTTTTCCTCTTATCGTCTCGTATCTTTATGAAACCCCAGACTTCAGTATATGCTTGTAGAGTTTTTATCTACTCAAGGTTTCAAGATCATACAATTAATTAAATATAACTCAAGTTGACAGTAAGTAGAAAGTTGAGAGCGTTCGTCTAGCTGGTGAATGGCACGTGAGGACTCTAGTACGTCTTCATACGCGCCTGAGGACCGTAGTACGAGATCCTTGAAATTAATCAACTTTTGTTTTAAATACAAAGTTTTATAAAACAGGATATTGATTAGTGGCGTATAAAACCTAATCCTAGTCAAATATATCAAAAATGTATTAAAAAATACATCAAATACTTCTAAGTCCTTTAGGATTATGTTCTGAATTATATAACTAAACGGTATGATAAACCCTGAATATTTTACTACGTTATCGAATGTAATTGCCCGTGAATATAAACAAATCATGAGTTCAACTTCCGTTAGACGCTAAATAATGATATTGCAAGAAAAATGATTAATTGTCATTGACTATAGTCAGTTCATGATTTCAGCTACTGAAAGCTATTTTACTGAAAACATTTCTTTTTAATATGATAATTTCAAATTATGCAAATAATTACTTTAAGAAGAATTTTAAAAGGAATTGAAATTTAATCAATCTATTTTTTCCTCGCCTGAAAGAAAGTTTTATTTATTTATTATTTGAATAAAAATCTTTTGCTCGAACTATTTGTCATTATTTGGTTTTATTTAACGTTTCGCCATTTCTATTGAGTTTGTCTTTTTTTCTTGATTTGAATTTTCTCTTAAAATATATTTTTATTCGTTTGCTTTTAATTTTCTTTAAATATTAGAAGAACCGAGTAAGTCTATTAAGCTTCTCTATTTTTAGCTTTGTACGACATTTTTTAGATCCCTGTTTTCATTTTGATGCTATTCTTTTTTTCTAATTTTCCAAAACCGACATTTCTTTAACGCGCTAACGACGCTGCTAGCTTCTCAGTTCCATTGCTGCAATTTTTATCATTTAATTAATTTAATTAAATTTTAATTCTTTATTAAATTTTGAACTAATTTAATTTAATAACTAGATTTAATTTAATGACTAGACTAATTTAATTTATTAACTAGATTTTATTAATAGCAACTGCGTTTTATAGATTCCATATTATTTTTTTATTAGTTTCATTCATATTTTTCGATAATAAACACCTTTTGTAATTCAGTAGTATTAACCTAATATCTGAATTTCGCGTACATACAAATTATCAAAAGAATGTAAATACTCTTTGCATGTAGGGTCAAGTATCCCTAGCTTACGGTAAAGTATCCCTAGCTTAGGGTCAAGTATCCCTATGATTAGGGATACTTGACTCTAGGCGATTTCATGAAATATATTTATTTTATGATTAAATGAGATATCAGTTTAGCATAAGTACATTTATCCTTCTTAAAAACAAATCTTTTTATGATGATAAAAATTCAAATATTCGAGAAATTTAAGAAAAAGTAAAGGTAGGGTCAAGTATCCCTAGTTGCCCCTATTATTCAATAGTTGAAATTCTCTTTTTCTTTTAATATCTGTTCTGAAAGGAATTTTCTTTTAGAAATTTCTTAGTTCCTTAGATTCCTTCGAAAGTTTGGTAGTATTGTGTGTTCCGAATCAACTATTTACACAGCTTCTTCGCTCTACAGGTGTGTAAAGAATATTTAAGACAGAACAAAATAAATTTTTCTATGTCACAATTTTCTAACAAACAAGTTTGTTTAAATCCTGAAAGATTAGAAAATAAACGAAATAAAAGGTTCGTGCTATGTATATATATATATAAGATCAGGCTTTAAAAAGGTGAAAGGCAGTCCATTGTCATCAAGGAAGAGACGATATTTGTTTAAATCTTCTTTTATTTAGGCATCAGGCGTTATTTCTTCATAAGTAAAGTATTTAATTTGTTTGCAGCTCCATGACCAGAATTTAGAAGTTTACGCCCGAGCGGCGCGTTGTTGTTGAAAGCTTACATGCCGGCGTGAAAAAGGGAGAAATGAATGCGCAGAACGCTTAAGTACCCAGAATAGGGAATTTCCCCTTTAGAACTCGTGATTTGAAAAGAAAGTTGTAGTGCGTTAATTATGTTGAAAGTAGAATTATTTAAAATGAGGTATCGTTAAGATTATTTAGGAAAGTTAAAAAATTAAAATATCACACATATATATATATATATATAACTTCAAAACTATTCGAAAATTAATGTTAAAAAGTCGTGATAGGGGAGGAGAATTATTGAATTATTAAGGAAAAACGCGAAAATCAAAAACATAATTACCACTTCATTGGAGATAATACTCAGGGAAAAAGTCACTGCAGTTATTAAATTTTAAAGCACAAATTTTTTAAACATTTTGAAAGATTTACTTCTATTTTTCGAAATTGAAACTTTTTTTGCATTTTTGAAATTTGAAAGAAACTTTAATTAAATTTTGAATAATGATAAAAATTTTGTTACGTTATAGGAGTCATTGCAGTCATGAACATTTATTTATATTTTTTCTTAACTAATAAACGCTTTTATTATTGTATTTTGTTAATCAGTTATGTCAATCCATTCTGCGGAAATTTATTTACGGTCAAAAATTAAGAAATCAAGCCAATATCAGATTACTTGAAAATCAACCAATAAAGAATTTACAAAATGTAAATGCACTAGCAAAACTTTTTGTAGGTATGAATAATTAAAGTTCGTTTCCAAACTATAAACTGAACGGGACCCTATTGTAAACAATTCTTTATTTTTCAAAAAAGTTTCATAAATCTGTGTAAATGAGACCAAGGAACACATGAAAAAATTTAAAAATTTGAATTTGAACTTAATTTTAACTAAAGTTAATAAGTTAAAAATTAATAGTAATTTCATATTTCTTTACTAAAAATTTTTTTGCTCAATTCAAAAATGAAATAAGTAAATAATTTTACACAGCATGATTTTCGTCCAGAAATATTATACAAATCTATTTAAATGAAGGTAAATGCAGAGAAAACAATTAAAAATTAATATTTAGATAATTAAAATTAATTAATGAAAAACATTAAAACTTTATATATATATATATATATATATATATATATATATATATATATATATATATATATATATATATATATATATATATATATAAATCGCAATCTTTTCTTACTAAAAACACTTTTCTTTCTGAAACTTGAAATTGAATTGAAAATAAACAGAAGTGGTAATGATACAAATAAAAATCATTGCAAAATGTAAGGTTAATGTAACAATCTAAAGTATATACTTTGTTCGATCTTTCTAGCGCTTCAAGACAAAACTTCAAGAAAATCTGTAGAGCACTGTGATTTCTGAATAAAACAACGGAAGCGGTAGACAATTGCTATTATTACCAAAGTTATAAAACAAGCGACTTGACAACAAAATTGGATGAGCAGTCTTTGAGAGCTCCAAAATACCGTCAGAATATATATTTATTTAGAAATACACTTGGAGCATGAAATGCTGTAAAGAGCTGTATTTGAGTTTCATTTGTCATCTTCGGATCTTCTTTCTTAGCTTTTTTTTTTTATTACTTCGTTCAGTTATGTGCTGTTGACATAATGCATATTCCTATGCCTCTGCTAGGACTAAGAGTGATAACTCCATAAATGAAATAACTAATCTATATATTAAATTTATATATTATTTTAACACAAAATATCGATTACTATTGCTTCAGACCATATTCTTTTCAAATCTATTACTTTTTAAAACATGGAATTATATTCAGATATATTTTTTCCGGGCGAAGATATACACTTTTGTATTTTCCACACTGTCATTTGAGTTATTTACTGCAGACTTACTTATAGTTGGAGGTTAATTTAACAGAAGGCCATGCTAACATTGTATTTGCTTGAATTTAATGCAATGCGCTGTGCTTGTGTGGATTTTTGCGGGTTTTTAAATGCCATGTATAATGCTATATTCAACATTATATTGTCCTGTATCTCTTAATATTTAAAGACTGCATTTACAGCTAGATTTTCGAGTGAAAATCCAGTAGTTGAATTAGGGTGGATTCATTTATCCTAATTGAAATCAATCATCATTTTGTAGTTCAACTTCCAATTGTAAATTGTATCCAAAATACATGCATAAAATCAAAATTAAAACCAACTACAACCCCTTGCACAGCATTTTCTTATAATGCAGTAATTGATTTTAGCGTAATGCTGAACTAGAATTTTTTCTGTAATGCTTCACTTAAAACAGCTATAACACAAAATATATATTTTGGAGCTAGTTTCCCATTGCAAAACCAGCATATAATTAATTCTACACGAGGAAGTGAACCACCATTTTGCTTTACTTACATTTTTTGCCTTTTTTAAATTAATTTTGAATAATTTGTAATAAATGGATAAAACCAATTTATTTATTATGTTTTTAGAAGAGAAAAAAAAAGTTTTTACTAAAAGAAATTTAATTATTCAAATACAAATTTTGAATGAATTAAGAATTTTTAGTTAAGAACATTATTTTTCAACAGCCGTTACACACTTTTATATAAATTTACCTAATTGTGGTTGACAAATGAAAAAAATCATACAGTGTATGGTTAGACAGGCTACAGTTATCGACAAGGAAGGTATTCCCAGGGAGAATAATAGTTGATACGCGTTCAATAACTCATACATAGGGATATAAAAATAGTTGCTGCATACGTATATTAACCCGCTTACCTCGGAGAGGTAGAAGGGATACAAATAAAACAGAAGCGAGATTGTGCCAGTTGGGTGAGAATGTGCCGACATGATTTGGCTAATGGCGCGGGCACAATATGTACTTTTCAGAACCCTCTAGCCTAATTCGCCTAGATTTCTGCCTTTAGAAACGTTAAATATACCAAAATCAAGAGACTTCGAGGTTCTCCTAGACTAGCGCCAGGGGCATTTATACCTCCTTGCTCACCCTTCGTTTTCCCACTGTGACCCAGTGCACACATTCGATTTTAACTGGACCAAACCATTAAAAGGCGTGAAGTACATTATTAACAGCTAGATACCCGGGCCGCCGCGACCAGCATTCATTCTGGTTTTGTGCATAACATTCAACTAGTTTTTTATTTCTGTCTCTAAGGCGAGGCCCATGGTACTGCACACATATCTTCCGCGAGGCTGCGGTGCCTGAAAAGTAATTATCAGCCCATTTTGATCGGCATTTTTCCAGAAACCGGAACAGAACCGGATCGGTAGTTAAAGACTTACAGTACGGTATGCATTGCGCAACTGCTATCAATGTACTTCAAGGCGCTAATCGCTTCTCGGCATTTTGCCACTAGTGACTTGTCCGGTTAAAATCGGATGTGTGCACAGGGCCCGCAACGAAGTAAAGTCAGTGGTCACTCGGGTCGCCAATTATCACGCAGTTTTCACTGTTAGACGGAGAGTGCAACATGTTTGCACATTCTCACCCCAGCTCATGCATTCCTTATACCATTCTCACGGGTATTTGGTCTTTTCATAAACTTTGCGCTGTAAACCGTGGCGTTACTGCGGCTTTTTTCCTTGAAAAGAACTTTCAGTGTGTCGCCCTTCCTTTACAAGGATTGCATAAACCTCAAAATACAAATGTACAGTTATTCAGGGAAATGATTTAATTACGCAATTCGTCGTTTGCGAAAAGATCTGCTCAAGATCTGCAGATGGTTGCGAAATTGCGCGTTCACCACCAGACTTTCTTTCACATATAGGCAATTTACCGAAAAAGTCAATATGGCTGCTGAAGCGGGAAACGTAAAACTACGTTTTCCTCAAATTACAAAATCAAAATTTTAATTCAAAATTTGACTCACTCACCAGTTTGAATAAGCTGGATATGTTAATAGATATCACAGAATATATTCACTATTTCTTTAAGGTGTATACGTTGTCTAGATCGAGAACAGTTACGTTTTTCTTTTGTAGCTTGCATCTAATTCATCCCTCGCGCATGTTTTAATTGCAAAATTTTTTTATGTACAAAATGGTTAATTAATCAGCTGCTCTTCTTAGCTATAAAATTGTTTTCCGCCATGTCTGACTTCCCTGGTTTCGGCTTTTACAGCCAGAAGGGGCGGGCCGACCTCCCCTACGCCCTTTCTAGATGCGCCACTGCATATGAAATAAAGATCATAACCCGCATTTTTACTAGGCAAAAATCATTCGTGGTTGGGGTAAAAGATGAAATATGCCTTTTTTTTAAAAGTTAAATCTATGTTTTTAATAAAGAATCACTTACTGATCCAATATTGTCACTGAGTTGGTAGTGTTGAGATTTATTATAACATTGCTTCACTCCATCATCGTTCCAAAGTCTTTTCATTGCATTCAAGACTCCCGTCAAATATTGTTCTTCATCATCCTCTATAATCCCATTTCACTCACAATCTCTTGATCTCGCTAAAAAATTTAAAGGAACACTCATTAGCAAATAATGACCTTCGTGGAAATGTTCGTAGTAAAAAATTTGAGGATATAAAAAAGAAATTTACTTATTTTTATTTCGGCAAACAAATTCATATGTGATTCAATTTTGTGCTTGTGCTTTTCATCCTCTAAAATCTGTGAGCTAAATTTTGAATCTCCCTGTATAACCTGTCAATATATGTTGTTTCTTCCTAGTAGATTTTAATTACAACGTAGAAATTTTATGCCAACACAGTTATTTGGGTAGTATTTTTTAGAATCTACCAGAATTGTGAAATATTAGGATGTATAGATATATATTATGAAAATCTGACGTGTAAAGTTCTGCACTTAAGAAACTTAAAATATTATTACTCTGTATAAGCAACTTAAAATAGGCAAACCGCAAAATAAAATCAAGTTATTTTTCATATAAATATGCTAATCAACTATCTGTTCACTCTGACAGATATTCAGGTTGATCTAGCCAGGTATGTCACATGAAACTCGTTTCATTTTAATTATATTGTTTTTCCGCAAAGCAAAAGCTTTAATAACAACTTTAAACCCTTAACTGTGGCCAGTTTTTGTACTATCTGATTAGATGACCCCCCTATTTTTGAGGATGTCTTATCGTATTGAATCAACTACATGTCCATAGAACACTTGAGATGTTAATTGATTACAAGTCATTTCTGTATGTTTATAACGTCTATGGTGACATAATTTTAGCTTATAATTTTGAAAATGGCATAATTCGATGCGAGTTAAGCTCGGCGAAAACTGATAGAGATTAAGCTTCACGGCTCCAATGGCCTTTGATATGTAACAAATACTAATAATAAAATTACTTACTCTTCCTTTTCTTCACTTTCAAATTTAATCCAATCAGGCATAGCTTCAATATGGCCATAAGCGAATGCATTACGTTGCTGTATATCACAGGCTTGTACTGTTTATAGTCATAATAATTAAAGCCCCCCCTTCATGGATTAGTCTGTAAAGAATAAAGAAAATTACAAATTTAAGAATACCCGGATGTTTGCAATGTAGATAAATCGGGCATGTTTTATGGGCCCATTTATCAAAATGTGTGCAGGAGTGTCTACGACCCCAATTCAAAAATCTTCAAATCTACCCGTTAAGTTGAAATCCCGAAGTGATTTCAAATAATACAGAATATTAATGCATATGTTATAGTTAAACTATTAATTCATAGGAAAAAAAGCTATTTCATGAATTACCTAGTTATTTTCAATCTGTATTTCGTAGAATAACTGGGTATTTCATGAATTATCTAATTATTGCAATTTGTAATTTCGTAGAATAACTAGGTATTTCATCAATTACCTAGTTGAATACTAGTTATTCTATAAAATAATTAAATTATATGCTTTCACGGTAACACGTGCACATATTTTCGAACATTTTTTTCCTTAGCGTATAAAACTATACATAATTTTAAATTTATTATTTCAATTAATTTTTTAAAGTTTTCATTAACTTTTAATTAATTTATAAAATCAGTTAAACTATTTATAGCCCTCAATCATTTTAACAGGTTATGGAGATGAAGAACTGCTATCAGGAACAGAATGGTTTATGGAGTCATAAAAAATTTGGTAAACTGTCCAGTTATTACTAAAATTATCCTAAATTCTTTATCAACATGAATTTTTCTGACCCAATACTCATATATATTGACCAATGGTAGAAATACATAATATTTTACAATTTGCAAGTCAGGCTAGCAGATATTGCCTTATTATCAATATGAATATATTTTATACATTCAGGTACAATACCACCCTTATATAAGTGATTGAATTAGGAAGATAAAGAATCTTCATTTTGACAAATCCGGAAATCCCCAAATAATAATAGAAAGCAAAAAATAGGCGGACTTTCTGATATATTTGGAAACAACTCAGTTGTCTATGGATTGACCTATAGCTCCAGAAAGAAAGAAAACAACAGTTCGCCTATGATGTGAGCAGATACAAACCTAAAATCAAGGTTGAGTATTTTCATACGTAATTTTTTTTAAGAAAGGCCGTAAAATGATATCTTGCCAATATTTTATAGAGGATACAAGTTTAAAATTTAGAAATAATGAATTGCCGAGAACTCTTAGTTTTATCCATGCTAAAAACTACATACAAGAAGTAAAGATAAGAAATAATTTTTTGATCTGACATTCAATCTCGAATATTTGTGAAAAAAGCAATTTTTCGTACCATGTATTGTATATTAATATGCATAGTAAGTAGTAGCATCAAGTTTTAAAAATGCGTGAAATTAGGCATTTTTGGAAAGCTTTATATTGATTAATTAAAAAAAAAGATTAAAGAGTTATAGGCATTTACAATAATAATATAAAAAATTACAACGATTAATTATTAATTTAACTCTAATTAATTTAAACTCTCTCTGTGACAGTTGATTCATATTTAAGTCACTTACATTCTTTCCTCTAAGTAATTACTGAATAATTTCAATAATTAATTATGAAATAATTCCTTATGCTTATTTTTTGATTGGCAAGTTGGAAATTTTCAATGAAAGGAATTTATGTAGTCAATTTTGAATTAAGATTCAGTTTCCATATTAATTTTAGCTCTGTTTTCCGATATTTCTTATGCGCAATTGATTTTTTCCTATTTGGGCTAAAAAAATAAGAAAAGGATAGCAAGGAGAATAAATTGCTACTTCCTTGAGACGTTTGATTTTATTTTTAAAATTATAAATGTGAATCACTCATGCCTTCAGTTTGGAATCAGATTGAAAAGACATGCGTCGTCGATGTTCCCCGAAAATAAATAACGAGAAAAGTGCATTGAGAACAGTCTCATGATTGAGCGCTAAACGGATATAAAGGAGACAAAAGCTAGTTTAAAACATTTATTTCGAATATCATGCCATATGCTCTCAAGCTCGAATCTTCAGAAATGATTTGATTACTTTCTGCAGTCTAAGAAACAAATCATGACCGCAAAAGAAAAAAAAGTATTGCTGAAAACATGCTTTTTTCAGACATTCTCTAAACAACAATTCTACCTTTTAAAACACTGAAGACAAAGTTGCGGAAAAGAGATTTTGCATCACTCACGCAACTTATGGGCCAGGGCGCACGAATACTCAATTGCCCGATGAAATGATTTGTTTCCATCCCTGGGATAGAGGTCCTGGCAGGGACGAACAAATAGGATTAACGAAAACATTCAACCCTATTCCCCTTTTAGTCATTTATTCAATTCGAGAAGAAAATAATAGTTTCCTGACATAGCCTAAAGTTGCATCAGGGAAGGTTCTTTTTTTTTAATGTATCGCTTCTGAAACCTCAGAGATCAAATGTTTTTAAAGTAGTATTCAAGATTTTTGTGCAGAGGCAGAAATCGAGGGGATGTAACATCTGCTTGTCAAGGTTTAGAACATCCCCTGCTCATGAAGTCTGAAAGACAAAGTAGTAAACACTCTTTTGGGGAACTACAGCAAAAGTTTCGTGATTTGCATGAATTTTTTAACATGTCACTAGTAGAAAAAACGAATGGAGTGGATAGATACTTACTAGCTTTTTTAGTAGATAATATTTATTATTGATATTTTCCTCAGTTTTAAAGCTTAGTTTTACATTTGGTTTTGATTTGGATCTACCGATTAAACTTTTCATTGCGTTCTAGCGACATAAACAAATTAATTTTGAAAACTTTATTCTTTTGGTACTCAAGTCATATATACAACATGAAAAACTGATATAGTGCTTTAGGTTACAAAATTCAGTTTTATATATTACTCTATGTTTAGCTGTCAAATATAACGATATCTGATTCTCTGCTATAGAAACTCCACACTCACCTACATCATTCAATTTTGAATTTAAATAAGATTTGATTGCCACAACATAAAAAATATTGAACCACATGCTTTATCAGAATGTTTTTTTGATGGATAAATATTTTCATTACATTTCTCGATGTCAAAACATTTTAAGTTTTTTCATTTTAAGGTGTTTCCCATTTGGTCTATAAAATCAATTAGATTATATTAGTGATGATGCGGAGAAAAAAGTCATTTCTTCACGACCTCAGGACAAATTTTCATAATACTTTCTGCTTCAACTAGTTGCATTTGCTATTGATTTGCAGTATTGTTAAAATCAGTTAAAAAATCTTCTAACATATATCTCCATTTTTTAGATCATTTTTGTCCAATATTAAAACCACACATATGTTTTAATGAATGGTAGAGTATCATTTCTTATTCAATGGTTTCTATCTCTATAATAAATTAATCTTTTTCCTTTTCCGTAATTTTATCTTCTTCTATCTCTCTCTACTTTTCGAATTGATTTCTACCGGTGTCAAACGTCCTTCCGATGGTGTGACGCATGGAAGTTTGCAGATGGTGCATTGATGATGTATTCTCATCGACTTGATCAGAGTTCCAAAATGGCAGAGAATCAGTCACAAAATCAGTTTCTATGTAACAACTTGAGATGTAAATCTCGAACTTTCTACAGTTTAAATTAGAAATTTTTTAATGGTTGCTACTTTTTGCATCAGATCTACTCAGGGAATGTTTAACAAATTTAAGCGCCCTGAGGCTAGTAGTTGCTTGCCCATCAGAATGTGCAACAGGAATTTGAGGCCTGTGGCCCTCATGAAAATACTCTACCCTAATAAAATAATCGAGCAGAAAATATCTTTCCTGTTTTCTGAATAACGCCTTACAACTCCGCAAAATCACGGCTTTTTTAAAAAGGGATTTTTGCAAGCCAGTCAAGCCACCCTTGATCATAACATCAGGGTTCCCAACCCTGTGGCTACGCGACACCCTAGAGTCAAAAATTCAAAGTCGTAATGGCGACTGAAAATGAAAACATAAAAGTTAAAAATTACATGAATTTTGTTCCTTCTGAAAAGCATTTTCGACTTATGCATATATTAAAATAAATATCACCAATAAGCTTGACGCAGCTCAGACATAAGATTATCTCTGTATTTCATTTGAACACAATTTTTATAAAACTCAGCTCACAGAAGCAGCTCAAGGGTTCACGTGAAATTTCCTTCCAATAGATGCTGATTATTATGAGTGTCGTAGAATTTTAGCTATTCTAAGTTAATGTGAAATTATTAGAATACTGATTTCATTTGTTTTTTGGCTTTGAACTAATACTATTGCAAAAGTGGAGATAAAATGCAAAACTCAAAAATAAGTGCTAAAAAAGTACTCTTAAGCACTAAATTGATTAAAATCGTCTTTTGCATAAGCGGATGAGTTGGGGGGAGGGGCATATGCAGAAGGTGGTACTTGCGAAAATAAAAAAAGACTAATCAAGGGGAACGCTTAGGAAAAAGTTTACATTGCAAATTAGGTAAACATACACTTTTTCCTAACAGGCTTTTTTTAGTCTTTTTTGTTTTTATAATTAAAATTTAATAATTTTCAATATTAAATGTTTGCATATAATAGTCCCTGTTTTTAGCATATAGGTACATCATCAATCAAGTATTAATCATATTAAACGCCTAATCAATGTTTTTGTGTTTATGACATGTTTATGATGATTTATAGTAAAATAACAAGTTTTGATTATAAAACAATCCTAAATATAATATTTACTTAAATTACTAATATATATGCCAATCTCTCGTAGTAACGCTCCTGACACGTCACCAACAATAAAATTCGAACCATATTATCACTGCGGAGCGTTAAACACATAATTTCATTGTATTAGAGACCTAAATTTAAACAATTTTAAATTTAAAGTAATTGTCGTTCTAATTTCAAATTTAATAGTTTCTTAAATGATGATAATAAAATTTCTATCGATTGATATAAAATTTATCTCTCATGATCAATAGTTTTCGAGAAATTTTTAAATTATAGAAACATGATATTTCAGAATTAGTTTCGTTTTTCAATAAAGTAGTAAATTACGTAGTGGTATTATCATGCGCGTGATATGTGTTTGGACCACGATGCATCTCATTATTGTATGCAATCGTGATAATAAAAAAATTTGATATATTTGTTGGCAACGTTTGACAAAACTGCAGAGAAGATGCTGTTTTGAAACTAGATTTTCTATCTTTCTAGATTATATCTACTAGATTTTTCTAGATTTTTTTTTTTTTAGACAAGAGGTTTTTTGAATAAAGAAATATGTAATAATATGTAAATAAAAAATTATTTCCTGTCATATAAACTTATTTTATTTTATTTGTTTTCAGTCAATTTTAAACATTTCTCTCATAGATATATTTATTTAAACGTCAAACTTGACGAAATCTCTCGAATGAAGGGCAATTTGCACCCGTCATACACATGACGGAGCGATTTTTTCTAACAAAATAATAATATTAAAGTCGGTTTGTATATTATTGTCCCGGTATCGAACATTCCAATACTTTTTCAATAAATAATTGATTATGAAACAATCTAAGTATAATATTTTAAAAAAATAAAATATATATTATTTAAAGATTTGATGTATATAATTGTTCCAGTATCGAGACATATCGTATCAATAGCGTTCTTAAATCTTATTGTAAACCTAACCTCTTCATTGTTAATGTGTTTGTCCCTGTTTATATTTGTCATAATTTAATAACAAGTATCTGATTATAAAACAATTCATAATATAATTCAGAAGTTAATGTTAATTTTCATTACATCATTTTATCATTATATTCTTCTCTGTTTATGTATAGTTAAAGTTCCTTTTACGTGTTTTCTTATATCTCGATGTATTTTTTTGCTTACTGCTTTTCAATAAAGTTTCACATACTATTCAACCGACAGGAGCCGTCTGGCTCCAGAGTTCGAGACTATACTGTGGTTGCTTTGATATATTCGACGGTTACATTGCAAAAAATAATTTTTTTCTATATGTTCAACCTATTTATTTAATGCAAAAATAAAACAATTTAAAATCAAGATAAATTTAGCATACTAAATTTTTAGGTCCGATATGGATCAATGAGTCCAATATGTAAAAGCAGGTCGCTTGCTATTAACCCTTTCCAAGTTTTTCAGTTTCGTTTCGAAAATTACCAAATTTATTTCGAAAATGGATTATTAGAGAGTAGACTATGTAAATATGTAAAAGAAAAAAATTAACAATTTTTACTTTCAAAAATATGTGTTCCACAGTGAAATCAATATTGATAACGGGCTATATTTTTTCTCCAAATAAGTATCAACGACATACAAGATTACTATGCTTTATTTTATAAGTATACGGTATTCGGGATTGGTTTCATAAATTCCATATTACTTTCGAAGATTAATTTTAAAATATCAGTTTTTTACAAAAACCCTCGATCATTTTGTTTCTCTTGGAGATCGTAACATTTAGCTCTTGGAAGCCACGATATCTTTTTAGAATACTAATGGTATTGAACTGAAATTTTATATAAAGTTTCCTATATATATCTGGCTCTAGTGAAAAAATGACGCTACGTTTCCCGCGGAGCGCAGTATAAAATCTCAGCTAGGCATGGGTATCATGTGAGACCAATGAAACGCAAGGTTAAAGACTGTCACTTTTTGTATGTGTGTTTCTGGTACTTCACGCAATACCTTGCCTCGTATTAATTTTCATATAATTTTAACAATTTCGCATTCATAAGCTCACTATGTAATCCATATGAAAAAGTTTGTAGAATATCGCTATGCACTCGCACTGTTGGAGGAATCCTAAAGGTTTATTTTATTTCTTTGTTCTCATAAACTTCTCTGTTGCAATTTTATCAACTTTCAATTTTAATTTAGATGAGAAAAAATCACAAATTGATGACTAATTTTATGAGACAACACTAGTCTCTGATGACATAGCATTATTCGGTTTTACATTTATTTTTTGTAGTTATTTATGATTTCCTTTGTTGGTTTCGTTAATTGCATACACAAGACGTGAGTTTGGGACCGAACTCTGATTGCAACTGTGTCAGGACAGAGCGTCATGCTCTGAGCCGTACGTCCGTATGATTAAACTGTGCCCACATTAAAATAATGGAATTGTTGATCGCAGATAAGAAGTAATAAAACTACACAAACTTCGCGGATTCGTTGCACATGGCGTGTTGTCTAGATTGATGAAGAATCGGTTCAACGAGATGACCTATGACAACATCCATGTCCACGACTTAATTACAATACATGCATGCAGCAGAGGCATTCTCATATGGATTTTTAACTAAAATATGATTTTTGGTGATCATTATATAACAATTGCAAAAATGATTTACGTATCCAGGATGTTAAGAGGACTTGGATGAGAAATTATGCATAAAATTTCAATAAAAGAACCCCCAAGTTCATAGTGCATAATTTTGAAAATAAGAATATAGGTACTGAATAATTATAAAATTTGTCTTATTATAATAAACTAAGCTGTGATGAAAAAATGAGAAAATCAGTGCTATAAGCTTAAGAATCATCATATAAACTAAAGTCCCTTTACCACCCAATACTTTCTGTTCATGCAGATATATTTTCTCATAACTTGGCTTAAACAAGCAATTTTTACGTAGATTCATTACTCATCTCATCCCAAATGTAGATCGTCTTAGAAATAAGTAAATAACTCGTTGCAATCCATTAATATTGCAAGACTGTTTGTCGGAGTTTATTCATATGTATCATTTATTAAGCGTAAATCCTACAAATTTACTCATCGGTTTTATGTTTTAAAGATTCCTATTAATGAGTTAGCTTGTTCAGCCGTCGATTATTGCTATAGTAGGAAAGAATGAGCTACGTTCGCCCATGCGAGTAGAAAGGTATCTAATGTTTTCGAAACATACCAGAAGTTACTGTCCTGATTGTGGTTCTGAAGTGACTGAATTGCTTGTTATTTATATCTTTCTGTCTTTAGCTTGATGAACGAAACAGACCATTTAATTATGAAGACAGAAGAAATTGTTTGGCATCAAAGAGATTCTTAATACACTCAGACTCTAGCAAGACTTTATGGATACATGATGTGAAGTATAGAATTGCTTTACTAATTTCAAGCCTTGTTAAAATTTGTATAGGATCAGATAATTATTATAACTACATCTTAATATCCTAGCTTAGTGTATATAATATCTTCAATAACAAAACTATTTGACATATATCACCATATTTTAACTTGTCAGTGACACATACATGCCAGCATACTCAGCTTCGCCACAAAAATAGCATTATACGATAGAACCCGTTCATGGCGACGTGGATCAGAACTGACGGACAATCATGCCGCCTTTACTCGCGATTAACTCTGGCATTATCTTCTAATTAGATTTGATTTATACTAATTAATAATAATTTACTTTACAGTTTACTTGTTGGAAATTTCAAATGAGAATTTCAATACAGTCTACCATTATTTAATTAGTACGAAGTTTTTAATTACCTGTTTTATTTATTATATAACCATACTTAGAGAAATTAACGTGCATATATTGCACGCTATCACGAAACTACCTCACTCAGACACATTATCTTCATGCAATTTTCTAACTGAACAACAGACAAATTATCAGGATGTTCGACATCTAGATCTGCAATGGCGAGAAGGATAAATCGTATCCGAATTGATTAGATAACGTTACGTTGTATTTTTACTTTAGACGCTTACTTGAAAACTTATCGTTTTAAATCGCTTGCTAGCTAGCGATACCTACAAAGTGGATGAAAGCTCTAATAATACCTTCATATAGAATATTCTCGTGTACTTAATTGATGAACTAATCAGTCCACGAAAATTTGCATTTATCCTTAAATACTCGTGTTGTATGTAGATGCTGCGAAATAGATTTTTATCAATTACTGTATATTTGAATTTAATAACAAATATTAACTGTTTAATAATTTTTAAATTTTAATAAGAATTTTAAAATTATATATTTTTAATACAAATTTCGTCATTACATTTTTAATTTTAATTAGTCTTAACAGTTTTTTCTGGTTTCTCCTTTTTGGTTTGCGCATGGATCTTATATTTGCATTTTCTCTATAAAATTCTTCTGATAACCATTGGATTTGTTCCGAAATTTGAAGTAAAGTTATTGAGTTATTTTGGGACAAGCAGTAAAGTTAAAGAAATTAATGGTTTGAGAAAGAACTTTTCGAAAGAAAAGGTAGGTGCACCTTTTTTTCACGAGCTTTGCCATTGCGCTGATGATGTTAGCCACAATGAGCCGATATAAACTCAAGAAACAATACTTTTCATCATTAATGATTTGAAATTTAATTTCGAGATTAACGTATTGACGTAATGTGGGAAAATATAGTATCATTACATTCAGATGCCTGAGAAAAAAGAACACAGGTAAGACATGTATTTGATAATTCCTTTATTCGCATTTTTACTTTCCAGAAGTAATACGAAGTATTTATTGATAAAATATTCTATTCATCGAAAAATATTTTTAATATATCGCGAAAATCAAATATTCAAAATATCAATCTTGATGAATTTCGCCGTTTTAGACTTCTATGTTTCTATTTCGTTTAGTTATACTAACGCCTCGTTTTGAAGCAACACGAGGGCTATTTTGGGACGGATCTCATGAATTTTGAGCTGCGGTCAGATGACGAGGACGACGCCTGGAGCGCACCTCCTACTCAAACATCCGCACCACACCAGTGGGAGGACTTTCGACTTACCATATGATTTGGCGGGCAACAGGCCTACATACACAGCAGGTGGGTTTCGAACCTGAACTCCTCCGGCACCGCAAGCCGAGACCACTGACCAACCAGCCCTTGCAGCATGATGAACAATTTTTGAAATTATGCAATACAAATTCTACCTTGCCCTTGCATATAGCAAACACAATAGAGTCCAAAAACACAACGATAAACAAAATCGGCATGTTCCCTTTGAACCAAATTGTTGACCCACCTGTAAAATTTTTGTGCGGATCCGTAGAATGAAACGAAATATTTGATGGTTCCATTTCTTCCATTATAAAAAAATACACACACAGTAAAGAGGATCCATATTTCCAAAATGTTTTTAATATGCCGTTCCATCTTGTTGAATAGAAAATATAATTAATTTTCAATAACAAAAATATAATTTTTCTCCCCGAAGCCAGAAACCATAGGCCACCGCCCCTTGAGCCCGATGAGCAATTTTTTGGGAGTATGTCACAAATGTCTCTTTGCCCTTGCATATGCAAACACAATAAGTCAAAACACTAACGAGCTAAAGCAAAATCTGGCATGTTCCTTTGACAAATTGAGGTATTACTGTATCAAATTTTGTGCGGATCTCGTAAATGGAAAAGTACTTTGATGGTTCATTTTTCTTCATTATAAAAAGTACTCACACAATAAAGGGGACTAATATTTTCCAAAAATGTTTATGTACGTTCCCTCTTGTTGAATGAAAATATAACATTAATTTTCAATAAAAAATCATGCATAGGGTTAATGCATTCATTTACTTTGCTCTACATAAGTTCAGCTAAATATCAAAATACATTTTCTTTAGTTTTGTTGCAGGTAGCTAATAAAACAACTTTCATTCCAAAAAGCATCATATTTTATTCGGACAGTAGTCTACAAAGAATATTGGCAGTAAACATCAAAACAGGCATCGATAAACAGTGGGAGGGAAAGATAATTTTTTATTTTAAATGATTTTTATTAATACCGTTAGAACGCTTGTTCGCATACAAATTTCAAATAATCTTTAAATAAAATTACAATAATACTCAACAATCAATCAAAGTTCCGGTCTTTATGTGGATTATATCATATAGTTGAGAGAAAGAAAAAAGTCCAGGTTTTTTTAACTGACCGACTGATCCAAATCTTTTCACTTGATTCTCAGAATTCAAACCCCCCCAGTGACATCCGTAGAAATATGACTTTAGAATGTAAAATGTGCAGAAATTATAATTCACTTTACCTTAATTGTTTTGACGTTGTGGTTTTCCTGACCCGCCGATACCTAAAAAAAGAAAAATATTTTTTGTTTAAATGAAGCCAAAAAATGAACAATTAATTCCAGGTATTGCTATCAAATTATTTCATAAACTAGGTGCTTCTTTCATTTATTCTATAAAATTTTTATTTAAAAATATTGATGCTAACAGCATAAATTAAAATGAAAGATTTATTTTATGTTGGTATACAACATCAAAATATTTTTAAGGAATATGCTTTATAAAACATCAAAATGTTTGAGTTATTCATTTAATATTGTATTGATTTTAATCAAAATAGTCCAAGAAAAGATCTGTAATGCTCAAGCATTTTATTAATTTTTGCTAAATGATTATAAAAACTAGAATTTATTTTTATATATCATTAATAAGTGCTTCATTTCTTACTTATTTTCCTAATTTTTTGAAGCCACGACAAGCTTCTTTCGAACAAAAGCGTGATATTTTTTTTCTGTCTGAAAAATTGTCATTGAGAGGAAAAAAAGTCAAAAAACTATGTGATTTGTAAAAAAATCTAATAATGCAATATTAAAATGTTAATAATTGTAATGTTCTAAAATTAACAAAATGTTCTAAATATTAAAATGTTACAATTTTTACAAGTTACGCTTTTATTCTCACAGTTTCATTTTACGCTTACCGACTAGATTATACAAAAGAAGTGTAATGGATTGGCATTTTATTTCGTGATTCAGGCTCTTCTTTGAAAATCAAGTCCTTGCAAGATTCCGATTTGCTGGAAATGTAAACAATCACAACATGGAAGAAGCAAAACATTGCGTGATGTAAAGCCTTTATTGAATCAGCTTTTCACAAAATACTGAAGTTATCTTTCAAAAAATATCATAAAAGGTCAAATATTAGTAAACTTGCACCATTATAAACAAAATAAAGACTTGTCTATAGTATGCTTTCAGAAATTAATCTCCCATTCATAGGTAGCGGCCTAATAGACAGTGGCAGATCGGATTGTAGTCGCCCCCTACTTTTGCTGGAAAAATTAAATTTTTATTTCATTTTAGCTACTAATGCAGAAGAATTATTAAAAAGCAACGTGTCAGGAAGGTTAGATCAGTCTTGTGGTTTTAACTTTAAAAAAAAAAACCACCCGTTCCAGCCTATTCGAAAGGGTGTAAGACTTTAGAACAGTGCGGGGAGAATACATAAAGAAATACAAAAGTCAAAATATACGACACACACAAGCACCACAAACACAGCACAAGAACGTTACAAACAATGCAGAAAGGGGCAACAATAGAGTAAATTAGTAAACCAAAATACACACACAAAAGAAAAGAAAAAACTTTTAACAACTTTTGTTTGTCTACATCTTTACTCCCAGTACTTTTAGATCTCTACGTTTTGCCCCCCTACTCTTGATCGCCGCAACTGCTAATAGATTTAATGACTACTTCATAATTCACTTCCCTACTATATACAAAACTCAAATTAGTTTTAATTTCACTTAGTAATCTTTAACATTAACCAGGAACCTAGTGGGTTAAGGCAATACATAGCTGAACATAAATTAAAGGGACGCTTATGGCTTTTTGTTCCTCATCTTCCTTTATTCAGAATTATTCAAAAGGCGTAAACTGATGTGCAATTTGGTAACAGAATTACTCGCTGTGATCGGTCCTTTTTTCACGGGAGGCTTCCTCCTAGCGAAACACACTAATGGACCATTCCCGTTGCAATTATTCCAGAAGAAACTTGCATCCATATATTGGAAAAAGTCAGACTACCTTAGATACTCAGGTCTCTTTGACTGACAGAAGATACCATTCTTGACTCGTGGATGGTTATGCTTGACCATGTGAGATTTGAACCACCACCATTATCAGCAATGTTAAGCAAACCCCAAAAGCGTTCCACCTTCCAGATAATATCTACTCAATCGTTTTCACAAACAGAAGACAAAAACTTTTTTAACAATGTAACTAAAAGAAAACAGAAACATCATCATTTCACTTAAATATTTTTTAATGAATTTCTGAATTTTGATTCAGCCACAGAATAGAAATTCTAGGGATAGGTTTCAATTATTCTTTAACTTTCAATTCCGATTAGGAGCTTAGCATCTCTTATCAGAAAATGTACACTTTGAATTAATTTTTTCGGTCAATGAAAGAAAGGAGAGCCGATATTCAATTCAAAAGGAATTAGATAGATATGAACAAGTAAGGCTTCCCCTTATGGTTAGAAGCAATTTCCTGTAGTATTTTATTATTTTTTGTATACCTCATGGATACTATATGAGGTGCTCCCAGGCACTTGTTCTGGATACCACTATCATAATATTATGAAAAAATTTTCCTGCTTCATCTCATTGGAGAATAATATTTCACAAATAAGCACATATTCTCATCCTATTAAGTACATAATACTATACCATATTAATTGACTTTTCATCTTATCTCGTCTCATCATCTTTTTGAGACCCCAGACTTCTATAGGTGGCCTTGTAGAGTTTTTTATCTACTCATGAGTTCAAGATCTTATGTTAATTAAATATAGATAGTGACAGTATAGTAGAGAAGTATTTGGCGTCTCATGCTTCGACAGTGGCATGAGGACTCTGTACGTCTTCCAGCCCTGAGAGGACCATAGTCGCAGATCATGAAATTAATCAACTTTTTATTTAAGTACAAGAGTTTATAAAACAGGATATTGATTAGTAGCGTATAAAACCCTAATCCTACAATTAGCATATATCAAAAATGTATTAAAAATACTATCAAATATACACCTGTCCCCTGGATTATGATTTCTTCTGAATTATATAACTAACGACGGTAGATAAACCCTACATGATCTTTTTTACTCATTATCGAGATGCATAGTGCCCGTGAATATAAACAAATCTGAGGACAACTTCCGTTGAGATTTACACACTAAATGATATTGTCAAGGAGAAAAGTAATTGATTGACTATAGATCCCAGTTCATGATTTCAGCTACTGAAAGCTATTTTTGCCAGAAACATTTCTTTTTAATATATAATTTCAAATTATGCAAATAATTACTTTTGGAAGAAAATTTTTTTTTCAAAGGATTGAAATTTGAAAATCCAATCTATTTTTCCTCGCCCTGAAAGAAAGTTTATTTATTTTGATTAATTAAAATCTTTTGCTCGAACTATTTGTCATTATTTGGTTTTATTTAACGTTTCATGTTTCTATTGAGTTTGTCTTTTCTTTGATTTGAATTTTCTCTTAAAATATATTTTTATTCGTTGCTTTTTAATTTTTCTTAATGGATTGAAGGAACCATAGTCTATTCAACCTTCTCTATTTTTTGTAGCTTTGTGGCATTTTTTGAATCCCTGTTTTCCATTTTGTAGTACTATTCTTTTTTCTAATTTTAAAACCAGCATTTCTTTAACGCATAACGACACTCTATTTAACTTCTCCGTTCCATTGCAAATTTTTATCATTTAATTAATTATGATATTTTAATTCTTTTATTAATTTTAACTAATTTAATTTAATAACTGATTAATTTAATGACAGACTAATTAATTTATTAACTAAATTTTATTAAGCTCTCGTTTTTAGATTCATATTATTTTTTTATTGGTTTCATTCATATATTTCGATTAAAAATTTGCTTAAATTCATTAGTATTAACCTTACAATCTAGATTTGCGTTACATACAAAATTATCAAAAGAAAATTTAAATCTCTTACATGTAGGGTCAAGTATCTAAGCTTACGGTAAAAGTATCTCTATAGGGTCAAGTATCCTTATGATTAGATGCTTAATCTAAACGATTCATGAAATATATTTATTTTGATGAGTTAAACTGAGGAATCCATCAGTTTAGCATAGGTAACATCTTCTTAAAAACAAATCTTTTTATGATGAGTAAAATTCAAAATATTAGAAAATTTAGAAAAGATAAAGGTAGGGTCAAAGTACCTAGATTTGCCTATTTCAATGATTGAAATTCTCTTTTTCTTTTAATATTTCTGAAGAGAATTTTTCTTTCAAATTTCTTAGTTCTTAAGATTCTCAGCAGAAGTTTAGGCATATTGTGTGTTTCGTCAACTATTTACTAGCTTCTTCCTCTACAGATGATTAGTAGAATGTTTAAGACAGAACTGAAGCCAATTACATTTCTATGTCACAATTTTCCCAACAAAACAAGTTTGTTTAAAATCCTGAAAGATTAGAAAATAACGACGAATAAAAGGTTCGTGCATGTATATATATATATAGATCAGGCTTTAAAAGAAGGTGAAAGGCAGTCCATTGTATCATCGGAAAGAGGACGATTTTGATCTTCTTTTTGGAACTTAGGCGTAGCATATTTTCTTCATGCAGTAAAATATTTTAATTTATTTGAGCTCCTGGCCAGAGATTTAGTTTAGCGAGCGGCGCGTTGTTATGTTGAAGCTTACATGCGCGTGAAAGGAAATGATGGCAACGCTAAGTACCCAGAATGAGGAGATTTCCCCTTGTGGAACTCGGAGTTTGAAAGAAAGTTACTGTGCGTTATTATGTTGGCAGAAGTGAATGTATTTAAATGTAGTAGTCTATAAGAGTTATTTTAGAGAAGTTAAAAAATAAAAATATCACACATATATATATATATATATAACTTCAAAACTATTCAAAGAAAATTAATGTTAAAAAAAGTCAGATAGGGGAGGGATTATTGAATTATGGAGAAAAACGCGAAAATCAAAAACATATTACCACTTCATTTGGAGATAATACTCAGGAAAAAGTCCTGCAGTTATTAAATTTTAAAGCACAAATTTAAACATTTTGAAGATTTACTTCTATTTTTTCAAAACTTTTTTTGCATTTTGAAATTTAGAAGAAATTTAATTAAATTTTGAATAATGATAAAAATTTTGTACTTATAGTATTGCAGTCATGAACATTTATTTATATTTTTTCTTAACTAATAACACTTTTATTATTGTATTTGTTAATCAGTTATGATCAATCCATTTCTGCGGAAATTTATTTCGTCAAAAAAATTAAGATCAAGCCAATATCAGATTACTTGAAAAGACAATAAAGAATTTACAAAAGTAAATCATAGCAAAACTTTTGTATAATGAATAATTAAGTTCGTTTCCAAACTATAACTGAACGGGACCCTATTGTAACAATTCTTTATTTTTCAAAAAAAGTTTCATAAATCTGTGTAATGAGACTCAAAACACATGAAAAAATTTAAAAATTTGAATTTGAACTTATTTTAACTTAAAGTTGAATAAGTTAAAATTAATAGATCATATTCTTTTACTAAAAATTTTTTGCTCAATTCCAAAATGAAATAAGTAATAATTTACAGCATGATTTTCGCCAGAAATATGCACAAATCTATTTAAATGAAGGTAAATGCAGAGAAAACAATTAAAATAATATTTAGATAATTAAAAAATTAATTAATAAAACATTAAAACTTATATATAAATATATATATATATATATATATATATATATATATATATATTATTATACTAATCGCAATCTTTTCTAATAAAACACTTTCTTTCTAAACTTGAATTGAATTGAAAATAAAAGATGGTAATGATACAAATAAAATCATTGCAAATAAAGGTTAATGTAACAATCTAAGTATATACTTTGTTCGATCTTCTAGCGCCAAGACAAAACTTCAGAAAATCGAGCACTGATTTCTAATAAAACAACGAAGGTGATAATTGTATTATTATCAAGTTAAAGCAAAGACTTGACAACAAAATTGATGAGCAGTCTTTGAGGCTCAAGCCCAAATCAGAATATATATTTATTTAGAAATACACTTGGAGCATGAAATGCTGTAAAGCTATATTTGAGTTTCATTTGTCATCTTCGGATCTTCTTTCTTAGCTTTTTTTTCTCTCTAGTAGTAGAAATGCGAATTCCATAATTCATTTTCCACTTTAAAAAACAGCAGATATTTCTCATGACAATTCAATTTTTTGCATCCGTTTTCTAAATTTAGGCTGCTGTGTTTTTTCACTTTACTGTTCCCATGTCAGAGTTGCATCTCATTGATCATAGGATCTTTAAATTCTATCACCGTTTTCAACTTCCTCGAAGATTTTATTTACTTTCACGATATTTTCTTTCGAAGTGTAAGATATAATATATATAAATATATATTTAGGGTGATATTAATAAGGATTTTAGATGCATAGTGAAGTTTTTCTTTTTACGTGCATTACCAAAATGCTATGAACCTTACTTTACATCATTTGTAGAACGCTCTATGATTACAACAAAAAAATCTTTATCGATATTTCTCACGGAGAGAGCCACATTTTAACAGTTTTACATTCATTATAAGATTATATGAACGTTAAAAGTTTACTTTTGACTTTAAAACTTTTAAATTTAAACATTATATATACAATGCTCCAGGATTTGTGCAAAAAAATAAATAAAATAAAAATATATAATTTTTTGAGTAACTTTTGTTCTTTTACATGCATTACAAAATTTTGTCAACGTTATTCAATATTTATAAATGTGTAAACCACAAAGGATAAATAAATTCGTCTAGTGCATCATTTTCAAAGGAAAGGAAATATAGTTACACAAACGAAAATGGCATTTCTTGGGCTTGAAAAGGGATTTATTGGACACCAAAATATTTTTTATCTTACGGAGAGGAAAAGCTGTAAACGCATTTGAAAAAGAGAAATGCGTTGCTTCCTGTGATCCAGATTTTTCAACAACGTGTATAGCAATATATCTGAAAAGATGGTATGGTATTAAATTTTATCTTGAAGAAATAAACGAAAAAGAGAAATCATACGGTTAAAAGGCGGGTGTATTTCATTCATACCCTTCCAAAGACCAAATTTAATGCTGCAAAGAAATCAACTAAACTGAAATATATCGTTTAGTTGACTGTTTGATAACTTATTAAAAACTTTATATATGGTTCTAATGAAATCATTAAATACATGACAGCTTACCAAAGAATTTATTTTCATTTTTGTCTTATAAAGTTTCTTCCTTTTTCATCGACTATCATTTCTGTTTTCAGTTCCAATGCTGATAACTACAAATTTTTGATAGTGAATATACAGGATGATTCAAAACAACGTCAACAAATTGGAAGTGGAAATCAGGCGTACTCGAATAAAAACTGCATAGGAACCTAGAGTCGCAAACAATGTTTAAAGACGTTAGAGGGCTTTGTTAAAAAACAAGAAGAAGCAAATCAAACCTACTTTTATCCACCTGGAGATTCCTCATAAGTAACCTGCAACATTTTACGTACCGCGAAGTTAATTACATTTGAATAGTTAAGCTATGTTAACGTCCCGTTTGAAAGCAACTCGAGAGATAGTGTTGAATCGTATTTAGATGACGAGGACGCCTGAGCTGATACTCCCTTCTCCAAGCTTCTGCACCACACCACCGGGAGGACGTTTGACCCACGTCAGATTTAGCACAAGGCCCACAAGCACGGCAGACCTTCAGTGGAATCGCGTTTCGAACCTGGAGCCCTCCTGCCCCAAAGCCGAAACTTCCACTAAACCACAGCGGATTGGCGGATTTTCAGTGAAATCGGGTTTAGAATCCGCGATCCTCGACTTTAAAGCCGACATATTAACCCTTAAGCCCTCAGCGGTATAAGTGTATAAGCAGGTGAGGCGTCAGTGTTGTATACCACGCCGTTATATTATAAGAGTGATTAAACAAAAATCGCCATCCATTGGACAATAGTACTCTGCACCCTTACTCAATGTGTTAACTACCACGGTGGGCCCGAAATGATAGTATGTAGAATTTAACGTCCACCAGCCGTATGCACTGGCAGGACCC